>PVJI01001787.1:0-166288 GCA_004026765.1 Micronycteris hirsuta | reverse complement strand
AGTGATCTCAGCTGATGCTAAAAGAGCAGAAAAATCACCTGGCTGGTCCCACTCAGCCCACAGGATCATGGGAAATAACACGTCATTGTTCATTTAAACCACAAGGCTTTGTCACACAGCAATGGATAACTGGAACGCTCACTGATGTGCTTTCTATTTTGATGTTTTGACTCCACTTTTTGTACTTGGCCTCATACATTTTAACTCTTTTTTAAACTTAAGAAATCAGAATAAAATGAAAGGTATGCCTCATTTATAGAAAGCTGTAAACTATTTCAGACAGATAGTAAATAAGGAATCGGAAATCGGTGGATATCACGTCTCTGCTCTAATCCTCCCTTGCCTTCCTGTCTCACTCTGAGCAAAAGCCACGCCATTAACATGGCCTGCAAGACCCCACGTGATCTGCTCTCTGCCTCTTTGCCTCCCTGACCTCAACCGCCACTACTCACTGCCTTCACTGCTCCTTGAATACAGTAGGCACGGTGCGCTATCAGGACCTTTGTATTTGCTGTTCTTGTGCCTGGGATGTTCTCCCAGATATATTCATCATAGACTTGCTCTTTCACTTCCTTTAAGTCTTTACTCAAATGTTACCTTGGTAATAAGTCTTTCCTAACCCGACTGAAAATTGCTACTCTGTCCTTCCCCATCCTCTGCAGCCTCTGCCTGCCTTTGTTTTTCTCCACAGCACTGAGTGCTGCTCAGCACATGGGGTGCTATTACTCACCCTGTTTGTAGTCACCATCCTTCAGTAGAACCTCAACTCCCAGAAAGCAGAGGTTTCTGCTTGCTTCGTGTACTGCTCTAAATCCAGAACTTAAAAACTGTCTGTGGCACAAAGTTGACTTTCATGAAATCTTCGTTGAGTGGGTAAATGAATTTTCTAAAACCCCAAGCCTCCCATAAGGGTGGTGTCGGGTGGACATGTGGAGGACAGCATCACCTACTGGCCATGGATGACATTACAGTTCAGCTCTATGAGACAGGAGGGAACCGCAAGGCAGTTAGGAGACCCTCAAGCCTACAGACCAGAGGTCAGCAAACCTTTTCCCTAAAAGGCCAGATTGTATGCATTTTAGGCTTCCTGGGCTATGTGATCTCAATGGCAAGCACTCTCTCTGTCCCTGTAGTGTGGAACCAGACATAGGCAACATGTAAACGACTCAGTATGACTTAGGTTCCTATAAAACTGTATTTACGGACACTGAAATTTGATTTTAATCTTATGTGTCACAAAATATTATTCTTTGGAGTTTTTTCCAACTATTTAAAACTTCAAAATCATTCTTGGCTCAGAGGCCATAGGAAAATAGATGGCGGATCAGATTTGGCTCTTTGAGCTATGGTTTGCTGACCACTGCTATTAATAATCTCCAAGTGAGTCAAAGTGTGGGAGAAGGGTTCACTTTCCAGGGAGACCAGCCAGGAGACTATTCATTTTTAAAGACGTATTATCTGTAATATGCCTGGGTGAGAAAGCATCGGGCAGTAGCCAAGTGAGAAGAACCAATCTTTAGGCTGGGAATGCCAAACTCACTAACCTCTTTATACCTCCTCTGAAAAAGAGATGGCCCCGTGCAGGAGGGAGCAATGACAGGCCATCGCAAATAGGGTGACACAGGACTCAGACTGATGCAGTGCTAAGGCGGTTAGTTTGTTTTTTGTATGGGCTAATAAGCTCTTGGCTGCAGTCTGTACCCCTGGCTCCAGGCAGCTTGTGTAGGTAGAAAAGGTGGCTGGGGGGTGGGGAGGGGGAGGCATCTTGCAAGAGAAATATTTTCTACTCAATACCTTCACGACCACAGGAGAGGTGAGTCATTTTAATAATCAAAATGTCAGACAAAATGCTGGCTCTTTGTGATCTCTGGGGGTATGTTGTGGGAGGGTCGGAGACCAAAAACGAAAAGGTTCCATTTTGTACTGAAAAAAGGTTATTTAAAAAACCCAAAACTTTAGGATGAAAGAATCCAACCACTTGGGTAGAAAACAAAGTAAAGTGAGCCCTTTGGTACCCAGTCACCCAGATTCAAGGGCCGTCAACCCATAGCCAAACCTCTCTCATCCATAGCCCAAGCCCATGGAGTGAGTTCCAGATACCATGTCGTTTCGTTCAGCAAAGGCTATTTTAATTACAAAGGAATTCATTATTTAGAATTCCCAAACTACTCAAAATCTATTTAGGTAAATGAAAAAATAATGTTAAGCAAAAGAAAAGCAATAAAAATAATTCATGTTTTCCTTCTATATTTTAAAAAGGAAAAAGGCATCTTACTATAGATAGACTTTGAACTTGATTTTTCCTCTTCTTGATATATCTGACACATCTTTCTATGCTAATAAATACACATCTTCAACATAGTTCTTAATGGTTCTGTATGCACCCATATGTGGATAGTCCTTAGTCTTTAAACCATTTTCACATTGGTGTGTAGCTGGGACATTTTAAATTCTTTTGCTATTATAATTATACTACATTTATTATACCCAAATGTGTGATAAGCATTTTGGACCAGATCTCTTACACCCTTGTTTGATCACTGTCTTGGGATAAATTACTAGAAGTAGAATTCCCGGGGCCTAGGGCACCCATGTATGTAAGCATTTTTATTCATGTTGCCAAGACACTTTCTAGTAAGGTGACCCCAAGGCCATGCCAAACAAACCGGGAAGGCATGAGTACCTGCTCCCTGCCTCCTTGCCAGAAGTATTAACACGCTTATAATTGCTGCCAATCTGATAAGTTGAAAGTTGTACTTTGTCATTTTAATTTGCATTTCTTTGATCATGAGGGAGGTTAACTCTTTTCCAAATGTTGGTTGGCCAACTTTTGGGATTTTTAAAAAACTCTGTTATGGAAATTTAAAAAAATAAAAGTGGAGACAATTTGTATGTAGTCATCACTCAACCTCAACATTTATCAAAACCTGACCAATCTTGTCTCACTTGTTTCCTTCTCCTTCACATAGACAAACATGCCAAATTATTCTAAAAGAACTCCCAGAAATCATGTCAACTAAAAATGTCGGTATATATTTTAAATATGAAAGGATTCTCTATTTTGTTATGACATGACCATCATATTATTATCAAACTTAAAAATCACAATCAGCCCGGCTGGTGTAGCTCCGTGGATTGAGCGCCGGCTGGTAACCAAAAGGTCCTGGTTTGATTCCCAGTCAGGGCACATACCTGGGTTGCGGGCCAGGTCCCCAGTGAGGGCCATGTGAGAGGCAACCACACATTGCTCTTCCTCCTTTCCTTCTCCTCTCTCTGAAAATAAATAAATAAAATCTTAAAAAAAAATCACAATCATTCGTGAAAGTACCAGACAAGCAAGTATCCAGTGTTCAGAAATCTCTGATTGTTCTTGGTCTTTTTCAAATAGTTGCTTTATTTGAGTGAGGACCCATACAACCTTCACACACTGATATGTGGTTGATATGCCTCTTAGGTCCCTTTTTTAAAAATTGAAGTACAATTTGCACAATATACAATGAACCATTTTAGAGCGTATAGTTCACTTGCATTTAGTGCGTTCCCAATGTCGAGCCGCAGCCAACTCTCTCTGGTTTCAAAACATAGCCCGTATTCTGTGAGTAACCATTCCCCATCCCTTTCTCCCCCAGTGCCTGGCAATCGCGAATCTACTTTCTGTCTCTGTGGATTTTCCTGCTCTGGATACTTTATACAAAGGAATCATAGAAGTGACCTTTGTGTCTGATCTTAAGTTTTGGGTTTTTTTAAATTGACTGAGTCCTCTCCCCACTTTTCTTTTTATTGAACTTTACTTGTTGAAAAAACTGGGTTGTTGTCTTGTAGAGTTTCCCACATTCTGGATTTTGCTGGCTGTGACCAGGGTTCTATTTTGTATGTCCCTCTGTCCCCTATACTTTCTGTAAATGGGTCGTTAGAGCTAGAAGTCACATTCAATTCAGGTTTGTTTTGGGGGCAAGAATATCTCCTACATAGTCCTGTGTAGTTTGTCCTACTCGACGTGAGGGATATTTAACTCAGCTGTTGTCAGCCTGACCCATTCACGGTGAAGTTTCCCAGTGGCTTGTCACTGAATTAGCTTAGGAGCTGTTGCTGGCCATGGCCTGGATCCGCCATTTCGTTAGCGGTGGTAGATACTCCAATGCTGTCATTCTTTTGCATTGACAGGCTGAAAATCTTTGATAAATAAGAACTTTCCTTTATCAGCTGTTCAGTTATTCTGAAATATAGGTCCTGCTAAAAAGATAGTCAAAGACTCAATTCTTTAATTTGCCAGTTTTCAGAAAATGAACTCGTTCCCCAGCCTCTTCCAAAATTTATCTGAGAGTTTTTCTTTTAAAGTATTATTATGAACTCATACATTTGAACATACATGCATTTTGATTCAGCACAGTTATTATTTTTATACTCAAATTTCTCCACCTTTAGCTAGTTTAGGTTGGTCCTATGTCTTTTTGACACGATTATAGGAATCTTTAATAACTTTGCTTTCTGATGTGACAAATGTCCCACTCACACTTTGTACCTTTAACTCAGATTGGTAGTGCTAACATTGATATTGTTATTTTGAAACTACTTCATATATATATAAATTAAGTAATTATGTTAATGTTCTTAGGAACCAAGATTTTCACAATCAAAGAATTACATGTATAACATCAAGTAAGTTAAAATCCAGTAATTCTAAGTTAGAATTGAATATTCATTATGATCTCAGCATGTAGTTTCCACTAAAATATTTTTTTTCCAGTGCTTTCCACTTAAAAACCTAGAAACATTGATCAACCCAGCAGCAAAGAGCATTCTATTTGCCCAGACTGTGGGCTCTAAATAGCAATTCTCACTAAAACTAGGGCTCTTGGGACAAAGATTCATGCCAGGTCTGAGGCAAGACTTTCATATAGATTTTTGATAGACATTTCTGTACATATATATGTGGTTTAATATTTAACTTGTAGTAACTACCTTCAATTAGTGCTATCCGCACGTCAAAATTATATCTATTGCATCTAAAAAAGTTACAACTGTGTATGTATTTACTCTTTTTTTTTTACTGTCTTTGTTAATGTAAATGTTTTATTTATTTTTAATGTGAATGTTTAATGTTAATGTTTTATTATTTTTTATTTTATTTAATCTTTGTTGCATTTTTTCCCATTACCCTTTGGTCCCCTTCTTTTTAAGACTAATTTTGACACAATCATAGTAGGGTACCTAAATCCTCAATTGACAGCTCTAGATAAGTCATCCAAACAGAAAATCAATAAAGAAATATTGGCCTTAAATGACACATTAGACCACATGGACGTAATTAACATTTACAGAGCCTTTCATCCCAGAACACCAGATTATACCTTCTTCTCCAGAGCATATGGAACATTTTAAAGGATCGACCATAGGTTGGGTCACAAACTAGCCTCAACAAATTTAAGAATACTGAAGTTATAACAAGTATATTCTCTGACCACACTGCTTTGAAATTAGAAATCAACTGCGAACAGGAAGTAAAGAAACCCACAAATATGTGGAGATTAGATGGCACACAACAATAAAAGACTGGGCCAACGAAGACATAAAAGGTGAAATCAAAAGACATGTAGAGACAAATGAGAATGAAAATATGACATTATCAAAACTTCTGGGATACAGTGAAAGTAGTAAAAAAAAGGGAAGTTTATGTCAATACAGGCCTATCTCAAGAAACAAGAGAAATCCCAAGTAAACAATCTAACATTACATCTTAAAGAATTAGAAAAGAAGAACAAAAGCAACCCAAAGTCAGTAGAAGAAAAGAAATAATAAAAATTAGAGCAGAATTGAATAGAGAACAAAAAGACTACACAGAAAAACCATACAACAAAGAGTTGGTTCTTTGAAAGATTAATAAAGTTGACAACCCCCTGGCTAGACTCATTAAGGAAAAAAGAGAAAAGACCCACATAAATAAAATCAGAAATGAAAGAGGAGAAGTTACCTCAGACATCACAGACACATTGCACAAAGAAGCATCCTAGAACACTGTGAAAGACTAAATGGCACCACATTCAATAACCTGGAAGAAATGGATAAATTCTTAGAAATATACAGCTTTCCTAAACTGAATCATGAAAAAATCTAAATAGGCTGATCAGCAGGGAGGAAATGGAAACAACTACCAAACACCTCTCCAAAAATAAAAGCCCAGGACCAGATGGTTTCACTAGTGAATTCTATCAAACATTCAAAAATTTGATATCTTTCCTTCTCAAACTCTTCCAAAGTAATTGAAGAAGAGGCCACATTTCCTAACACATTTTATGAGGTTAGCATAACCCTGATACCAAAACCTTGCAAAGATATCACAAAGAAAACAAACAAAAAGGAATATTAAGACAACAGTCCCATTCAAATTGCTTTAAAAAGAATAAAATATCTAGGAATAAACCTAACCAAGGATGTAAAAGACCTGTACTCAGAAGATTATAAGACACTGAAGAAAGAAATTGAAAAAGATATAAATAAGTGGAAGCACGTACTGTGTTCATGGATAGGAAGAATTAACATCAATAAAATGTGTCCATATTATCCAAAGCAATTTATAGATTCAACACAATTCCTATCAAGATTTCGATGACATATTTCACAGAACTAGAACAAATATTTCAAAAATTTATATGGAACCACAAAAGGCCCCCCATAGCAACTGTGGTCCTGAGAAAGAAGAACAAAATTGGAGGAATCATGTTACCTAATATCAAACTATACTATAAAGCTATAGTAATCAAAACAGCATGGTACTGGCATAAAAACAGACACATAGATCAATGGAACAGAATAGAAATAAACCTACACCTTTATAGTCAATAAATATTCAACAGATGAAGCAAGTACATACAATAGGCTAAAGATAATAATAGTTTATTCAATAAATGGTGTTGGGAAAATTTGACAGATACATACAGAAATAAACTAGACTGCCTTCTTATACCCCACACAAGAATAAATTCAAAATGGATCAAAGACTTAAATGTTAGACCTGAAACCATAAAAATCCTAAAAGCAAACATAGGCAGCAAAATCTCAGACATTGTTCATAGCAATTTTTTATAGGATATATCTCCCCAGGCAAGGGAAACAAAAGAAAAAATAAACAAATAGGAATATATCAAATTAAAAAGTTTTTGCACAGCAAAGGAAACCATCAACAAAATAAAAAGACAACCCACAGAATGGGAGAACATATTTGCCAATACATCTGATAAGGGGTTAATACCCAAAATTTATAAAGTACTTACAAAATCGAACACCAAAAAACCCAAAAAACCTCATTAAAAAAATGGGCAAAGAACCTGAATAGACACTTCTCTAAGGGGGATGTACAAACATCCAAAAGACATATGTAAAGATGCTCAACACCACTAACCATCAGAAAGATGCAAATTAGAACCAGAATGAGATACCATCACACACCTGTCAGAATGGCCATCATCAATAAATCAACAAACAGCAAGCACTGGCCAGGATGTGGAGGGAAGGAACCCTTTGGCACTGTTGGTGGGAACGCAGACTGGTGCAGCCACTGTGGAAAGCAGTATGGAGATACCTCAAAAAATTAAAAATGGATCTGTCTCTTTCACTAAATTGAAAGAACATGAACCCTGCTACGTTCATTGCAGCACTACTTACGATCACCAAGACATGGAAGCAGCCCAAGTGGCCGTCATAGATGAGTGGATAAAACAACTGTGGGACATTTACACAATGGAATACTACTTGGCTGTAAAAATGAAGGAAATTTTTACCCTTTGCCACGGTATGGATGGACCTGGAGAACATTATGCTAAGTGAAATAAGCCAGTCAAGGAAAGAGCAATACCATATGATTTCACTCATCTGTGGAATCTAAGGAACAAACTGAACTAACAAGGAAAATGGGAACAGGCTTATAGATGGAGAGCAGGTGGACAGCTGGAGAGGGGAGGTTAAGGGGTGGAGGGATTGAGCAAAAAGGAAAAAGGACTCATGGACATGGACAGCAGTGTGGTGATTGCTGGGGGGGAGGAGGTATAAAGGAACTAAATGGTAATGGAAAAATATAGTTTAATAGATTAATGTAGATTAAATTAAAAAACTACAGATCAGTATCTTTGATGAATACAGATGCAAAAATCTGCACCAAATACTAGCAAACTGGATAAAAGAATACGGTAAGAAAGTAACACATCCTAGTCAAGCCAGGGTCATTCCAGGGCACAAGGATGATTCAATACATGCAAATTGATGGATATAGCACATTAAAAAACAAAGGATAAAAATCATACGATCTTGTCAATAGATGTAGAAAAAGCATTTGATAAGATACAATATCCATTTACGATGAAAACAGTAAAATGAGCATAGAAGGATAGTATTGCAACATAATAAAGGCCATATCACATATGACAAACCCTCAGCGAATATTATACTCGGTGAAAAACTGAAAGCTTTTCCTCTAAAATCAGCAACAATACAAGGATTCTGGATATTCAAGATTCTTCCTATTGAAAATAAGACTGCCACTTGCCTGCCTTGCGTTCATTAATATATTTCATTTTGGACTTGGGGATGTTGTGACTAGACCTCAGGACCATTTTGGGGGTCTCCAGGAGACCCTGGTTCTCAAAAGGGAAACCGAGGCTAGGCCTCCCAGCCCTCACGGTGTCAACTGTGCTCCGTCAACACGTGGGCCTGCTTCCCCCTTTCTCCGGGAGGCAAGTTCCAGCAGGAGCGGGCCTGTTGTTTTCCCACTTGGGGCTCTTCTAGAAAAAATGCCCTCTTGTTCATAGATCCCCAATAGCCACCCCGCTTACAGGACTAGCTGAGGGTGTCATTGTAACAACCACATTTTCTAAACCCCTTATCATGACTTCAGAGCCGACGTCTGGGAAAAGGGAACAGACTCCGGGAAACACAGCTCTGCCTGGGGAGAGGGGACCTGTTGGGGCGAATACTGGCGTAAGACTCTGGACTTTGGGAAAACAGGGAAATGGGCAACTAATTTTGAGAAAAGCCAAAAAGGAGTCAAACAGAAACATCTAATCTAAAATAGTGTCCCGAGTGCACAGAAAGAGCAAGGGCATCAGGGCGGGAGTCGGGTCCCGGGGCAGCTCTGGGACCCCAGAGGAGGTGCTGAATGTGAGAGCTGACTTTCTAGGAAATGAACCAGGTTTTGTTCTCCGAACTGCATGTGAGGACAGTTCCTGTGCAGAGGAGTTGGAAAGGGCAGGCACTGTGCTACGTGTTTTATCTGTCCTATATCACCAAGAGGCAGATACTAAGCTGTCAAAATGCCTCATCTATCACCAGTCCGTCTTGCTATTCATCCATCCATTCACCCACCCACCCATTCAGCAAACATTTACTGAGCAAGTGCTAGGTCCCCGAGAAGACAGTGATTAGATGCCCACTTTCCTGCTCTTACGGAGGGTTGGCGGAGGCCCTCAGGTAAACAAATAGCTCCGACACAATGTGGTAACATAACATGAGAGGACTTTTCCAGGAATCTGCCCACTTCCCACCCTGTGGGCCAGAAATTAAAACACATTCATTAATCCCATCTTAAAGTCCCAAACAGCTCTCGGCTTCAAGTGGTAATAAATATTTCATGCCCAATTGTGCTGCGTTCCTCGCTGTGTTTATTAAATGGAGTTTCTCATAATTCCAGTTATTCATTTTAATAGGTCAGGCCTTGGCTGTGATTTAAACAGACCGCTGAGGAAACAGCCGTGGTTAAACATTGTAACAATATGGATTATTAATTTAATTGGCTGGATATTACTTGTTTGGACTCAGAGCTAACACATTTAGTTCAGTCTCTGGTGGCCCATAAACCGCAAAGGTCGTGACTTTAACATTCAGAAGAATGGGAAAAAGGAATTGCGGTTGAGATCAGGAGCAAAAACTTACAACACAGCGTGGGGAAGAAGCACGGGGACGCGGCGGGCTTGCTGGAGGCTGGGCAGGGAGAAGGGGATTCATTTGTTGGCTTCTCATTAGAGCTTCTTTAGCAACTCCCATCCAGGTTGGCAGCAGCCAGGAGCCAGCATCTCACTTGGATTTCTGAAAGCACCAAACCCTTAGCTATGGTGACAGAGCATCACAGACAAAATAAGGCCTGGCCTCCCTTCTGAATGCTGAGTGGCATGGAAGGGTCGTGTGCCATGAGAAAAGCAATTGAGAGGGCAGGGGGGTTTCAGCACTGCTTATTCCTCAGCCTCCTCCAACCCTCAAACATCAGAGCCATGAGCTACTGACCTCCTCCCATGCTAAAGGCCTCATGGGCTTTCTAGCTGCCTCCCAATGTCTGCAGGGTCCCCAGGACCCTGAGATCTCGATGAGATCAACTTGACCCACCCTCCATGACCCTTGAAGGTCCAAGGCCCTCCCTGAAGGGTCTGCAAATTCCTAGTGACACTTACTTTCCTGCCTCTGGTGCCCATGTTAGCCGAATTGGATTCATTGACAAATGGATTTATAATCCCCCTACCTTGGCCCAGATATGAAATTCAGTCCTTTCCTTGTTTTCTGCTGCAAACCCCACTCACTCTAAGCACATATGAGAGTCAGGGAGACTTGGTGGGGATTTTGCCGGGAACAGAGGGCTCTGTATCACTGTAGTTCATTCAAACACTAGGAGGAGGATGTTCTCATCCTTAAAGCCCATGCTCCCTGGGCCGAGAGTGTTCTGTGGGCTGCCCTACGCTTGGCATTTTCCAGTTGTGTTGTTGGGCTGTCAATATCTCTGCCCCTCACTTCCCCCCTCTAGAAACATCCATGGACTTCTGAGGTGGTCTCAGGGGCCTATGAAATTGGATGAGAGGAAATTGCAGTTACCAAAATATTTGATAGCTTCCAACTGGGTTTTATTATTTGCTTCACTGGGAGTGTTGCATAGTAGTAGTAGTAGAACCTGCGCCTCTGTCACCACGGGAAATTCAGATATCTTTCTGCCACATTACAGTGACTGCAGATCTTGAAGTATCACTTAGGCTCAACTCTGCCATGGTGCTGGCTACTGGACTGCTTCTAGACTGCAGACTACCACAGTGTTCCTGTCTGCAGGCCCTCATGAGTTGTAACTTGTCAACTCTTGAGTAACCCCATCGCCCAGTAGGCCAGCCACCAAATGGTGAAGTTGTGTATTCCACAGTTGGAGTCTAATGCCATAATCTTTAGAGGGTCAGTTTTCCTTGTAAAGCAAGCTGTGGACTCTTTTAAAAAAATATATATATTTATTTATTTATTTTTAGAGAGAGGGAAAGGGAGGGAGAAAGAGAAGGAGAGAAACATCGATGTGAGAGAGAAACATCAACTGCTTCCCTCTTGTATGTGCCCCTGCTGGGGACCGAATCCACAACCCAGGCATGTGCCCTGACCAGGACTCGAACTGGCGACGCTTTGTTTTGTGGGACGACACTCAGCCAACTGAGCCACACTGGCCAGGGCAAGCTGTGCACTTTTGAAATACATTTACAACAGTCTATCTTTGTGAATCAAGATTTTCAACTCTATAAACCATCAAAATTAAAAGAGAAATCAATTGAGAGTCCAGCATGACATGCACAGTGCCCTTTCCAAGACAAATGTATCACAGTGGCCAGGATCGAGCCAAGAAACAATACTCATCACAGGAATATCTCTTTAAAAAATAAAATTGAGCCCTGGCTGGTGTGGCTCAGTGGATTGAGTGCCGGACTGCGAACCAAAGAGTCTCAGGTTCTATTACCATTCAGGGCTCATGCCTGGGTTGCGGGCCAGGTCCCCAGTGAGGCGCATACGAGATGCAACCACACATTGATGTTTCTCTCTCTCTCTCTCTTTCCCTTCCCCCCTCTCTAAAAAATAAATACAACCTTAAAAAAAATTGAAGTTAATGTTGCCTATACTTTAAATGCATTGTCTTATTATTTAAATGCACTTACAAAGTAGCACATAAATCACCACAATTTAAAAGCATATTTGGATACTACATTCTAACATAATTGTTTTCCTCTTTATTCTATATATTTTGTTTTATGCGTTTACAAATATTAATCTAAGAAATGGTCCCTAGCCTTCCCCAGGTGGCTCGTGGGCTCCCCAGCATCAATGGTGCAGGAATACCAAAATTTCCTCTCCCTGTCATGCGGGGGAATCTGTCCTCACTCAGCACACTTGACATGGCCAGTCTCTGAACTTTCCCCTGAGTGGGATCCAGTCCTCACTCCCACCCTTCACATGCTCATTTGCTCCCTGAATCCTCCTCATTCTCAGGCCCCACGTGCTGCTGAAGGAAGCAGAGAGCAGGAAGATTGAGCAACTTTGCTTCTCATATTTGTCATTATTGGCATGGCCGTGCCAGTTCCCCAATTGCAGGACGTGACCAAGATACAAGAGAACAGACCTCAAATTTGGAAGCAGTGGTTTGTGGACAAGTAGAGCCCTTCCAGTTTCGTTCCCCTCCTGTCTCACGAGTTGATGGCTTTTGTAGTTCTCACATTCGCAGCGGGGAGTAAACCTCTGAAATGCCTTATCCTAAGAGAAGGCCAGGCTGACTTGCTAGCAGGGGAAGGAGGCTTTGCGGAGCACTGTTTGAGATATGCGACCAGTGCCTGCCACACAGAGGCATTCAACACACAGTTGAGTTAATGAACAAATGAATGAAGGCAGGAGAGAGGGATTTCTCTACATGACTAAGGGAAGGTAGAGACTGGGAGGGACAAGTCTGTCAGCAGCATTGTCCGTAAGAATGTGATGGAGGGGGACATCCATCGCACCCCCTGTGTGTGCATATGCGTGTGTAACTGCATGCGCATATACGGGATCAGATTACAATAGACATCACAGATATCCTAGAGAAGAAAAAACATCAGAGGTGTGGTGTGCATCCCAACAGAAACCCTACAAAGTTCCCTAACGCATTGGCATTGTCACCATCTCTCTGCCTGGCAACAAACTGCTGCCCATGGTGTCCCTTGCTCCTGTCCCTCTCCACCCTGTGCACATACCCAGCTCAGCCTCAGGGGAAGAAGGGGGCATGAGGCTTCAGGACAGAGGCCGCCAACCAAGGCACTGGCTCTCCAGGGCGGGGATGGGACGTGGGGCCGAGAGAGGCCGCCAGCTCCCTCAGGGATGGACGTCGGGGAAGGGGAAGCAAAGGCTGAAGGAGAGGGGCTTGTCTGCATCTTCCAGGGACAAATAAGATGCAGGGGGGCTCGTATGTGGACACAGACGTCTGGGTACGTCCTATAAAGAGGGGAGACATGGTTCAGCCTCCCCCGCAAAAGAGGCAAGGGCCTGCCTTCTTCTCCCCAAGACCCCCCACCCCCACCTCGAGGAGGCTGGAGGTCTCTGGGGAAACCAAGCTTGGCAGTTGTTTTTGAGATTGAAAGGGAACATATTTATTTTTTTTTAAAGAATTTATTCATGTATTTTTAGAGAAGGGGGAAAGGAGGGAGAAAGAGAGAGAGAGAAACAGGATATTCAAGAGAAACAGTGATTGGTCGTTTCTCTCACACCCCAACTGGGGGGACCTGGCCCCGCAACCCAGGCACACGCCCTGCCTGGGAATCAAACCGGCGACCTTTCTGTCTGCAGGTCGGCACTCAATCCACGGAGCCACACCAGCCAGGGCTGGTATTTTTTTTCTCTAAGGATCCTTCAGGAACAGAGCTGGAGACAATTTTTATAGAAGGCAAACCGTTCCACGTCGCTCTCCATGTTGTTGTGCAAACGTGGGCCACGTGTGCACAGGCGCTCACAGCCGCTGTGGTGGTGAGCAGAACCCAGGCTGAGTTTCTTCTGTGTGCCCGGCAGAGGCCGGATCTGAAAACGAAATGCCAGTGCCTTTGTCGTCACAGGAAGACCCCAGGTGAACCAGCCCGAGCTCTGTCAACAGGAGGTCTTCGAATCTATGCGCTGCCTTCTTGTGTGGCCCCGTCACCCAAGGCGTCTAGGAGAGAGACTGCCACTTCCTCTGGCCTACACCGTTGGCACAGCCGTGCCAGCTCCCCGATCGCCAGCTTCCGAAAGCCTGGGTTTGGACATCTCCAGGTGTTTATTTGGTTTTTCCTATTTCTTGGTTTTTAATTGGTTTCAGATGTGAGTACCCAATAGAGGCCCTGAATAAATAAAACAGATCATAAAATATGGCCAAGCAAAATGGGCGTGAGTAATCCCAGAGTGCATGGAAATGCACTTCCAGAAAGGCTCATAAATAATGAGGTGGAAACAGTAGTCTATTTTCCCTTTAATGGAAAGCCAATTAGGAACCCTCTCTGGACTGGAGGCGAAGGGCCAGGTTCCTTTGTTCTGTAATGAGGAGGTGGGGGTGGGGTGGGCGCAGGGAAGCCACTTGGCTTGCCAGAACAGGGCAGAGAAAACACTGTGGTCACTGGGTCTGCCGGGAGGGACAAAGCAGGAAGTTCAAGGCCTGGGCTTCCCATCCATCTCAAGTTTCTCCAACCCCTTCCCAGTCAGGGAAGGAAGATCTGTGAGCCCAAGCTGACTTGAGAAAAAAAATTAGGGGAACTATTTGGAGGCTTATAGAAGGAAGACTCCTTGCAAACTCACAGGATCCTGTTGTTTCTGATCCATTGTTGCCTCCTGTCCCTCCCTCAAGGGGGCTGGTCCCATCGTTGGGGGTGCCAGCTCTTGGAGCAGCAGGGGGTAGGGGGCCAGTGCAGCCCCAGGGCCCCAGCAGACCCTCAGAGAATCATTTCCTTCCTCCTGACTCATACACTTGTCTTCTCTGAGCTGCTGATGCCCATCACGGTGCTTCTGTGTCGAACATTGTAGATGACCTCCTTCCACTGAGGTAGAGGAGCTATGGAGTCCGCCACCCTGCGAAGGAGGGGATTGAGAGGTAGAGAGGAAAAGTGACTTTCCAAATCCACAGCCTCTCAGCAGTGGCATCAGGAATCTGTTCTATTCACTCTTGGCAATTCCAGGTGGCCGCCGCCTACCTGGTGACTGTGAATGGGGGTCCTGGTGGGCCAACCCCCAGAAGCACGAGAGATGCAGTGGAGCAGAGTGGTTAGGAGCACAGGCTTTGCAGTCAGGCACACCTGGGTGGGATTCTTGAGAATCCCTCTGTCTCTAATAGCTGTGTAACCTTGGTCAAGTTTCTTAATTGCTTAAGTCTGACACTGCATTTGTAAGATAAGGCCAATGAACTTAACTTCCTACTAACGTGAAGCAACAGATGGAAGTAACGCTGCTAGTAGTCATTATTTTAAGAAGATTTTGTGGTCAGCCAATCCATTGGAATTGCCAGTGGGCTCGGGAGACTCACAGTGGGGCTACCACTCCCTCTGTGGGGACGGGGCTGTCCGAAGAACAGCTCAGTGTGCAAAGGGCCCAGGGAGGCAGCTGGGCATGTGCAGCTGCATCCAGCTCCAGGTGCATGCTGACCAGGGTGGAGGATGCTTGCCAAGTGTTCTTGGAGAATCAAGGATTTTCAGAGCCCACCAATAGTGAATCACTTGCAGGAAGGAACGGACCCCTCAAAGCCAAGTTTTGTGCATATGCTTCTAAAACAGAAGTGGCTGCAGTTTTAAGGAGAGAGGAACCCGCTGAGCAGAGCAGCTTTGCTGTGGAGGAGGTAGGGCCAGGGATTTGGCAAAGGCCACAGGAGGAGAATGTGACGCCTTCATTCCTTGTGATGAGTCTTTCAAAAACATTCTTCTCTCCCTCTGAATGGGTAAACCACTGTTCACCCTCTAGAACCCAAGGAATTCCTTGAAAAGCAACAAGTTCCTGAAGAAGAATGTGAGGTCTCAGGAGACTTGACCATTGATGTTTGCCATCTGTGGAATGGGGGCAGGTCCCATCACCTGTTGCAGGCCACTTGTTCAGCAGGACAGGGAAGGAGGGATGAAATATTTATGAAATAGTCACGGTGGACTAAGTGCTTTACCCCTCACCCATGATGTATGTCCAGACGCAGAACCTCGGGCCCGAGAGGTTCTATAACGTGCCCAGGCTCAGGCCCTACATCACTCAGAGTTTGATGGCTTCAGTAAAAGAACCTCATTCTTAAAAACCCAAGGACAATCTGTGCACGCAGGTCTCACAAGGACGAGGAGGCAGTCTGCTGTGGGTTGGAGGTAGTAGGAGCTGATAGACAAGCCCACCGGGGACTGTAGGCAAGATGAATGAGCTTTGACTCATTGCCCACCTCAAAATTTACCCTCTGGTGAGAAAGTCTCATGGGTTTGTCAGAGTCACCTGACCATATCTTGGGCAACGAAAATGTGGCACTTTGAGGGACAGTCCCATCTAGACTAGATGCAGTGGGAGAGACGTAATCCCTAGAAAAAAATTGGGGTGCTGTTACCGCAAGCACGAGAAGGAACACTGTGCTGGGAGCTGGTAGGCACAGCCAATGTCTGCCGGTCACGCACGTGGGCGACAGAGCTGGATTCAAACAGGTCAGTGACCCGCAGCCCGTGAGGGCTGCCAATCATGCCTACATGCTGATCGTCCATCTCCCGCGGCCCTCACTTCTCTGTGCAGACTTTCGGCTTCCTCTTCAGTGGGCCCCGTGACACTGGCTCTGCTTGGAGAGGGGTTATGCCCTGTGGGAGAGGAACTCTCTGAAGAGGGCCGTGGAAGGGGAAGTGAGAAAGATACAGTGACAATTTAAGAGTGAGAGCATGCCATGGAGAAGTGGGAAGGGCCTGTGGCTTTCTCTACGTGGGAAAATGACCAATCACTAGGAAGTTTTGTGGGGGAAGGGCAACAGGGACCAAAGGTGAGGAAGACTCAGGGAGGCAGACCCTGTGGGGGTCATCCTGAATGAAAAAGAAGCCAAGGAGTATTTTTCTGCTACTCAAAAGTATTTGAGTTGTCATACTATAAAACATTTCATCAAGAAGAGGGTTAAACTAGAAGTTGTGGGTTTAAAGAAATGTAGAAGGCGAAAGTATATAATTAAAAACCTGTGCCTGAGAAGTTTGAAATGTAGTCCAGAGCTTCCTGGCAGCCAAGGCGAAAGGGAAACATGATGGGTTATATAATATTCATTGTCTCATAAAAGGAAGTGAATCTGCAAGTCAGAAAATGCATTTCTCCTAAGTCATAAAAAGAAACGAACCCAATGGCACATGAACTATCCAATGGAAAGATTTCCTGCTGTAAGTTTATTGAGCCTGAGGAACAATACTTCCAAGGCCATTACGACGTGACTTGTTGGGACAAGTAAAGAGTATTCCTATCGAGAGCTCCTCTCTGACCTGGAAAGTTTCCCGAAGGCTATCAAGTTTAAATGCCTCTCCCTGCGTCTTCCACAATAGCCCCTCATGCCATCCTCAGCCCCTCTCCACACCTGTTCCGACTCCCGGGGGCTGAGCCCTAGGGCCCCCCATCTCTCAGGAGCCTCATCAACTGGCCTCCTGCTTGGTGAGGCCAGCGGGCAGCACTGGAGGAAGAAGGGATGCTGTAAGGAAGGACCACAGGGTATTTCTCCCCATCCCGCTTGGCCATGGACGGGGACTCTGGTGGCATCTAGGTTCTCCCATGGCTTCACCTCTTCCGACACCTGCTTGTGGAGACAGCTTTGCGCAGGAGCCCTGGCTCACTCTGTGCCCCTGGCAGAGGGTACCAGCTGGCGTACGGGGGGCTTCCTACACTGCTCATCAGGAGGCTGACTCAGTGCTCCCCGTTTGGCTTCTCAGCATTCCCGTGTCTGACAAAACCAGTTCCTGCCTTCAAGTCTCCCTGTTTTCAATCCTTCAGTGGTTTCTATGTCCTGGGTAAGACTCTGCCTGATACACTCATTGACCAGTTGTCCAGCCTCAACCCAAACACCCCAGGAAGTGGCACTCCTTCTAAATCAGGGTGGTCTGTTTCACCCCGCAGGCAGGGCCACCTGAAGGCAACCCTTGAGCAGGGGCTTGACATGTGGATAGGACCTGGAATAAAGAAGCGGGTGAGAAGAACTTTCTGGGCAGGGGAAGAAATGTACAAAGGTTTGTCAGCTGGAGTGAGTAGGGCATAGTCAGAGAAACACAAGCACTTGGTCTAGTTGGGACGGAGACTGCGTTTGCTCAACAGACACATTTCAGCAATCCCATGGCCTCGTTTAGTGGGGAACCTAGAAAAGGAATGCATGAAGCCCAGGCCCTCAAGGAGCACCCTGAAATGATTCTGTCCAATTTTGGGGGTGTTTAGGCTTGATCCACAATTTCCCCTGAGTGCTACTCCAGCCCCAATCCCTGAATATACAGCAGATTCTTTGATCCTCTGCAGTCTCTGTTTGCAAATGCAGTCATTCATCTTAGGGCTATTCTTCTATACGACAGTGAGGGTGCAGGGCGGCAGGGCCCTGTGACTGGGAGGAGCCCCAGACTCCTGGGGCTGCGAGGTTGACTAGCCTGACTCACTAGAATGGAGGAAAATTCTCAGGGCGGTAGAAGTTCATCTGAACCACTGGCACTTCTTTGGAAAGCTGGAGGAAGCGGCAGATGCGGACTTTGTAGGTCACAAAACCAGGGCCGGCTACACGGGTGTGCGACCCGTGCAGTGCAGTTGCAAAGGGCCTCTTCCTGGGAGGTCCTTTGGTTCGTGTGTGCTGGTTTACTGCTTCGTTGTTGCTGTTCTGAAATTCTTAATTGTTTATGGACAGAGGGCCCGTTTTATTTTGCCTTTGACCATGTATATTATGTGGCCGGTCCCACATGAAACTCATCTCATTCGGGGTCCATCATTACAAAATCAACACAAAGTGATAGAAAAAATTAAGTACCAAGGGTACCCTGAAGAAACTTGAGTTCCATTAGCTTCATAGAAAACCTACCTCTGCTCGGGGGTGGGGGTACCGCTTACCTCCGGCATAGTCTTAACTGCTTCTGGGGCCTGGGGGAGTCCCAGGGGTTCGGGGACTGAGGGTGTCACATGGACCCTTCTTTTCTACCCCTCCCACCCCACCTTTGCTTAAACCAGAATAGAAATTAAACTTCAGGCTGTTCTTTTTTTTTTTTTTAATTAATGTCCCATGACTCACTTAGTTTGAAAACCACCAGTTAGACAAACCACATCACACCAGGTCTATTGTTGTAGGGAATTGTCTTATTTCAGAGGGCCCCAGGTGACCCGCTGACCTGGGTTGTCTCCAAAGCCAGGTAATAATAGGCCATGCTCTAATCTAAGGAGACTCTGCTGTATTTGCAGAGAGCTTTGAAATGTTCTGGGAAAAAAGCTGATCAGATGTGCAAGGTATTATATTCATGGAGAGAAAAGCCCTCCCAACTCTTTATAAAATGGATTAAGGCAGTTTCTAAGGGCTGCAGGTTTGTGTGATCTTAATACTGCTCCTCACTCCCGGTCCTCCACCTTCCTCCTTTGTTTCCAGGACGAGCGCCTTCCTGGGCCAGGGCCTGGTGCCTTCCGGGGCAGCCCACCTCCCTTCCTGGCTCTCCCTGAGGGAAGAGCTGAGGGACGCCCTTGCCCTGGCCCCCACCCCTTCTTCTGCAAGCACATTTCACATTCACGGCTCTGATCCGATGGTGGGAAATCCGAACGAAATATGGTAATCATGCCATTGTGCATTCAGCGACTCAGACGGGAGCAGCAGATGGGAAAAGGTGCGGATCACAACCCCATGCGATATTTGACAGAATATCAGTCAAATATAGTTCACCCAGCATCATGTTTCTGCCAGTCCCTCTTAGCTAAAGTTAATTTAAAGTGACAAGAATGACATCTGCTCTTTTTAAAGGGGTAATGCCTACTTCAGGGCTGCCCCCTTCCATGGAGACCCAGGGAGAGCCCCCCCAGCCACACGTGGGTCTTCTAAGGTGGGACCAGCTGTAGACCAGGAGCCTTCAGCCACCATTCAAGACCTGTGTTGGGCAACGCACCGTAGGCTCAGTCTGTTTCACTCTGTTGAGTCAGGAAAGGGGTTGCCATGGACACCAGCTTTCTGGAGAGGCCATCTCCACAAGTGGGTCTCAGAACCGATAACAGGGCCTGCAGGCTCAGGCAGAGAGCCTCACTGAGGGTGGGTCCTGCGTGGAAGACAATAGAGAAACTTCTCCTGCAGGTGGGGGGCCCCCTGAGCCAGCACCACCACCACCTGAAGTCTTACTGGACGCTGATGGGCAGCTCGGGTGTGCTGTATACTGTGTGTTCTTCCTTGGCTCCTACTATCTGTGTACAAAGACTCAGAGAAAACCACAACCTTGGTGACTGGTCAATCCTACTTGCAGTTGTGACTTCTAAGGAGGCTTCACGCCAGGGTCCCGGAGGGTGCTATCCTCTCTGAAGTGAAGGATGAGTCCAGGAGCTCACCTCCACCCACCACCAAATCAACATGTCTGTCGGTTGGAAATTGAATGTGGGAGGCAGGCTTTGTTTCTCTATCTTTAAAGCTAGGCAGATCCACCCACAAACCATGGGCTGCCAGCTCCGCCTTTGTTATGACTAGTGAACTCCTATTTGCCCTTCAGAACCCACCTCATTGGTCACCTCTTCCTGGGAGCCTTCCTGAACACCCCTAGAAGTCTACTTCTGTCTCTGGGCTCTGTATATAGTTCTGTTTCTGCATGTATCATGTGGTATCATAATCACTTTTTTGCTTCTCAGACTTCCCTTTCCTGCTGTGATCACCAAGCCTTAATAAATTTCACCGAATTGAGTAATTGAATTGTTTATTAAACAAGGTAATAGCCTGGTGACTGTATCCACAGGGAATGTATGATTTTCTGGAACTGCCACAGACATACTTCTCCCTTACGACACTAAACAAGGTGACATCTCTTTTGTTTCTTGGTTCTCATGCCACTCCCTATACTTTGGGAATCTCCCTTGAGGGCCCCCTTTCTCCAGGGTGTGGTCAGGGTCATTTGTCCAAAGTCCCTATTCCTTCGCATTGACTCCTCCAGGGCCTGGGGGTCTTCTCCTGTTCTTCCTGCCCATTGATTTACTTAGGACCCTCCAGAGACATCAGAGGGATCAAAGAAATGGTGGTCTTCAAAAGGGAAGACGGTGGGGTCTAGGATTTTTTCTTCCCGGGAGGTCCTTTGGTTTGTGTATAAATTTGCCTGCTTTCTCACAGCAGCCGCGGCTGTGTCCAGGAGGCGTGGCACGGGGAGAGCAGCCCTTGAAGGCCGCACAGGGTCTGTGCCCCTTCCCTGCGGGGCAGTGGCGACCTACTTGACTCATATACAGAGTGGGGCAAAAGCAGGTTTACGTATGTTGTATGTATGGAAATGATACAGTAATTAATAATAACACAGAAATAAACTCTGAGTTTCCCATACTCACAACTATAAACCTACTTTTGCCCTCTCCTGTAGGCACCTTGAGGAACTAATTCCTGAATAGGAAGCCCCGCCCCAGGGGGGCTGGTAAAATTTTCCCTGTCCTCTGCATTGTCCCCCTAAGACAAATGAGCTGCGTTTCTGCGCACAAGCAGCTGCTGCTCCCATGGGGGAGAGAGCTGGTCTTCCCGCTTGCCCCTGCCTCGCCACACGGCGCCACGTGGGGGTCTTCTGCTCCTCGGAGTGTAGGGGACATGAAAAGACCCTTTGGCCTGTACATTTTGGGGATCAGCAGCTCTGTCATCATGGCAACTGTGGCATCAGGGCATCTCTGGTAACCGCCAGCACAGGCGGGGCTCTGCGCCTGGGATTGCTGCAGAGCCACCCCTGCCCAACCCTCAAGCCTCCCGCTCCAGGGGCTCCTCCCCGGAGGAGGAGGCTGCAGACCAGTGGCTCCCCTTCTCTGGGGCTCACACACGGCTGCTGAGTTCATTATACCTGGCCACATGAAGAGCCGGTTGGGCAGGTACTCACAGACGAGGGACTGGGAGAGCTGGGCCAAGAAGTCACTTTCTCCTCAGTGAATGAACAGCCCAGGGACAGATGACTGCCAGAATTAGTGGGGAGATCACATTATAACGGGGGTGTCAAATTCACTGTCACCGGGGGCCACATCAGCCTCGTGGTTGCCTTTAAAGGGCCGAATGTAATTTTTTTTTAAAAGATTTTATTTTTACTTATTTTTAGAGAGAGGGGAAGGGAGGGAGACAGAGAGGGAGAGACACAGCAATGTATGGTTGCCTCTCACATGGCCCTCACAGGGACCTGGCCTGCAACCTAGGCATGTGCCCTGACTGGGAATCGAACCGGGACCCTTTGGTTCCCAGCCCGCGCTCAATCCACTGAGCTACACCAGCCAGGGTGGGCTGAATGTAATTTTAACCCATAAACAGTTAAGGAGATACATTTATACAGTGCTAAAATTATTTCAGCCTTTTGAAGGCAACCGCAAGGCTGATGTGGCCCCCGGTGACAATGAGTTTGACACCCCTGCATTATAAGGTGTAAAAATGTCACATCACTATACGGGACACCTGAGACCAATCTAACTCATATAAGATTGTACGCCAACTGCACTGGAGTAGACAAATCCCCTTCCTCAGTCACGCTGGCTGTACTTTGCGCTCGATGGCCGCAGAGTGTTCCGCAGCACAGAGTCGTCCTCCCGCTTCGTCGTGGAAAGCCTATCAGACAGTGCTGTTCTAGGATCGGTAACCTGTGCTTGTGCCCGGCCTCCCAGCCGTCCTGCTTGTGCACACGTGGGCACTTTCTTCTTCCCAGGCCAGTGAGGGATCCATTTCTGTAAGGTGTGACTTACTATGGCCCTTCGGGAAAGCCATGCTGGATGAACCTGGCTCTGGTTCTAAGGGAAATGGCCTTGACTTCCCTCCTTCTCACCCAGAGGTACCTCCTCTGGCCAGCCCTGCCGGAGTCCTGCACTGAGAGCTCTGTCTCCAGGGAGCATTCAAAAAGGCCACGCCACCCCCTCTTCTGTATGTGGGCACTGTGCCTTCTGGGGACGGGGTGCTGAAGCACATGTTAATTCTGAAAGCATTTCTCCAGAGCCAGGCATCAGTGAGGTTCGGGCAGGCTCTTTTTTTGGTGAGGGCATTTGGAACCCACGGAACAAGTGAGGCAGGTGGCTCTTGCTGACCTATGCCAATCTGGACCAGCCAATGGGAGAAGGCTCTGCCTCTCAGTCTCCAGCCAATCAGCAGGCAAGGTATGTGCATGCTCAGTCTCAGCCTGGCAGTGCCCTGTTCTACGTATAGCCAGGACAGAAGGACCTGAATTAAGAGTCATGCCTTAGGTTGGTCTTGGCCCCACCAGTACCCCAACTCCTCCAGGTAGGCCCTGCTGGTGGGGCGAGCATGGCTCCAGCCACTTCCTCCCCAAGCCAAGTGCCACGGCCTGGGAGGAGCCCACAGTGCAGGCACAGAACGGCTCTACCCTCCATTCCTCAACACCCCCTCCACCTGCAGTTCACCTCGAATCTGCTCTTTTCCTTCCAGCAGGGAATACTGAACATGAACTTGCCATTTTCCTGAATGGGCATATTTTATGGCTGACTCAGACAGACTCTTCTAGAGCCAGTATCAGTGGGAACTAGGTGAAACTACAGCAGAAAGAGGAAGAAAAGAGTTCTTATTCCCCAAGATGAAACTCCAAAGTACATTTTGAGCATAAAAATCTATTTGAATGGTTCCTCCTTCCTTAAACACACACACACACACACACACACACACACACACACACAACCCCAAAGCTGAGGACAATCACATAGTCATTGTTGGGTCAGGAAACGTGACGGCATGTTTCCATTGCTGCGCAGTGCGGTGAGGGGAGCAAGAGGACCTCTGGACGCCAGGGTGTCAAGTTCTAAACTTGCTGTGGTTCGATGTGTTTTTCAATTCAGAAAAGATTAACAGTGGGAGAAATTACAGGTCAATCTCATTGCCCCCCTCTCCTTTACATGACCTCACAGCATCTCTTAATGACAAGAACCAGGCTTCACGCTTGCTTCTCAAGTTCAAAGCAAGTTGAACTTGAACTTTTCTTTAGAAGAGAGGGGATCGCGAAAGAAAGGAGGAAAGGGGGTTGAAAGAGATAAGGGGCCGTTTGCAGAGGTGGACAAAGCAAGCAGTGCCAGCAAATATTACATCTGGAAGTGACCCCCAGGGACAACTTGTCCAGAGGTTCTCAAGCCTTTTATTTGTCTGTCTGTCTGTCTATCCATCTATCTATCTATCAATCTATCCATCTATCTATCTATCTACCTACCTATCCACCATCATCTTAAATAGCAGGACCTCCCGTTTTCCCCCCAAATAACATCTTCTGCAAAAGCACAATCTAAAAATGATAAAGTGGTGCCTTGAAGAGCCCCACACCTTGGCCTTCCTCCAACCCTCCTCCTCCAGAGTACCCAGTCTTCTCAATATACCTGCTGCAAACCAGAGATGTAACCCGACTCCTGAATATGCTGATGAGGAAACCTAGGTACAGAGAGGGGAATGGAATCACTGGAAAAGAGTTGAAAGTTTTTCCTGAGACGATGTGGTAAAAACCTAGCAGAGATGGACCTAAAAACTTGGAAATGAAGTGAAGCGGGGGCAGGGGATCGTGGAAGGGGTGGTGAAACAGCGGGCCATGTGATGGCCTTGAGCACTGTCACTGTGTGGGTTGTACAGAGCATGGTCCCAGGAGGCTGGAGACCCTACAGTTTCCCTGTGTCTCCTCCCTGGGGACACTGGCTGCTCCGATTCTTGAGTCCCTCAAGGCATATGGGGATAACTCCACACATGGATGGTCACAATGTACACATTGGAAGCAGGGACAAAAGGAACAAAGACAAATGTCAGGATCTTCAGAGAGCCCTCCACTCATTAGGTTGGAGCACCATTGCAAATATGTTACATCCAATTCTCCGCTCTCCCTGCACACCCATGACAGGCATTGCTAATCAATCACAGCCCCTTTCCCTGCTGAGCCTAGATACAACCTCAAATAGGCACAACCTCTAAATCATTTTCAACCCAGCACTCCCGGAAGCCATCACCAATTAATCAAGAACTGTCCCTTAGGATGAGCTCTCTTTGCTCTTCCTGGTTTGTGGCCGTGAACCCAAACCATTGTCTCTTGTCCCCTGGCATTATGGATGCACACTTGGACAGCCTGAAAGTGTATTTCAGCAGACAGGCCTGAAAGTCTATTTCTTAGAATCCCTGTGCCTATACAGCTCAGGGGATAGTCCACCAAGGAGAGGCACTCCTGCAAGAAGTGGAGGGGTGGGGGAGGAAGAATCGGTCATTCTCTGGCAGTAGCTGCAGCTGGACACGTGGGCAAAACCCAGTCTATTGAGAATGGCATGCTCTGGTGTCTCGGGCTGTGGAGGTTGGTGGTGGCAGCAAATGCTGAGATTGCTGGGTCCTTTGCAGCTTCTGGGTGAGTTCCAGTCCATCACCCGCCTCTGGCAGCTGCCGGCTTGACCTTTGCTCCCCCAACCTTACTAGCAATCATGCAAGTCTCCAGTTTCCTGTATTAGAACTCTTCCTACTTGAACACCTCGTGTGGCTTCGGTGTGCCTGCCCAATGCCCCCGAAGGCTACAATAACATTAACAGCCAGAGGGTAAGGTAGAGAACTTGGCGGCAAGATGGACATTCCCCACCTTGCTGAACACGAGAGGCAGATTTGCATTGAGTTTAGCCTTCCTGTTCTCTATGGCAGTTCTGTGGTCCATCTAGAGTGCAGAGAATGAAGCAACGGGAGGGACAGCTCCAAAGGATCAGAATAGTGGCATTCTAGAATTCGGAGCTGGAGGGACAAGCACACGGCTTGTTTTCATTTCACTCCTGGGGAACTCTGAGGCCCAGAGAGGAGAGCTACAGCCAGTTCATCCCAGAGCTGGGGCGAGAATCCAGGCCTGCTGACCTATCCCAGTTCTGGTCTTTGGGCCCTAGCACCTCCAACAAGGGGACTCATATGAGCTTGCAAGTAAGGCACAGCCAAGCAGATGATGTCTCCCATAGCCGGCTGGCTACATTGATGTGAGATAGTAAACACCTGGCTGTAAGGGAAGCCAAGGAGAGAGGAGTCTTAGACGTAGGTTCTCTGCCCTGCTCGGGGGAGGGGAAAGCAGCCTGGGGGCAGGTCTAGGAGACAGAAAAACAGAAAAATGACATTACCCTCATCCTAACCCTATCCTGGAAACCCAAGCCCATTCCTGTCCATTAACAGGCAACTCATCTCGAAGAAATCCTTGTTTCTGTAGCCAATTGTTCAAAACGTGTCATGGGGGTGGCTTTCCTATTGGAAGCGTCCTCTGACCTCCACTGCCCTCAGGGTTGGGGCTGTGTCCGATCCCACTCCCAGCAGCAAGCCGCTGACTTAGCAGAGAGGGATTTTTTTGGGAAGTCTTTTGGGAAGAGACAGAAGTACCAGGAAGGCAGGAAAACTATGCTTGGAAATTATGCCCTAGACCGTGGACACTCAGGACACTGCCAAAGCCTGGGTGGGTGGATGACCCCCTGACCCCGCTGCATAGCCCCTGGATGCTGTACCCTCTTCTGGTGTGGCTGCCTTGGGCACTCTCAGAATGGATTCTTCACTTTTCTGTTTTGAGGAGCCAGCTCCAGATTCATTGTCTGCTTGGGGCATCTGGAGAGGCCAGGTGTCCACAGTTCCCTGAGCCCTGACGGGTAGAGGGCTCCGAGGCTGGGCGGCCATGTGGCCAGTGGCCACTGCAGGTCCCGCTGTGGAGGTGTGGCTTTGGGGGCCTGCTCTCAGTCTTGCTTCACATCCTTTTACCCAAAGCCTATGGGGGTTAACGGGGTTCTGGATTTAGGGCTTTGCCTCCCGTTAAAATAAGAAGACTCAGTCCTTTCCATTACTTTCTCCTCAGCATGGATGAACAGCAATTGTGTTGTTTTCCAGAACCCCACGTCTAGCTCTCTTACGTGGGATGCTATGCTACCACTGTTGTGACCCACACCTGATCGTCACCCACCCTGTGAGCCCCTGGGGAAGCGACCCTTGTTTCCCTGGAGGCGGGGGCCTGAGTGGGGAGCAGGTCACAGCTGTGGGTCCTGGGAGTGCTTGGTTTGTCTCTCCTTTCCCATTGGAAAACCCTGGGGTGAAGATGGCCCCACTGAGGACCCAGAGCCAGCTCAGGAGGACGTGCCTGCAGGCGTTCTCCCGGATGGTTTTCTGACCCTTCGGCAATGAGTTTGGCACTGGCCATGGCGGCCACACATCCCTGTTGTCACAACTACTACTGGATGCTGGTTTCTGTTTAAAGTCCATTGCTTAGGTGCCTGGCAGTGCCCTAGGCACCTACCTTGAATTAGCTCATTTAATCTGCTCCTCTGGACGAAGGAAATGACCGTTACCTAAAGCCACACAGCCAGCTCGTGGCTGGGATTTGAACCCAGACAAAACCCAGTCTCTTCCCACTATCCTAGGCTCTTTCCCAAAAGTACAGTTCTCCTCCCCACCCCCCACCCCCCACTCCCGACACACACATACCATACACAAAGCAATAGAGACACTACACCTAGGCACAGGCATTCCTGAACTCATATTTGGGGGCTTTTCTTTAATTTGTCTTTAGTGAGTCAAAATCCAGATGTTCTGAGAACCAGCTGATCCTTAGGGCATCTGGCCTGCCTGGCCACTCAGGGTTTGGAGCCTCAGGTAGACAGGGCCGCTTCCCAGGGGTCTCTCAGTGAGCTGAGAGCAAGGGGCAGAACCTCACTAAGTGCCCATCAAGTGCTAGGAAGGCACAAGGAGCTTTTCATACGTCGGCACCGCGGTGCTAAATGAAGCAACCAAATGAGGAAAGCAGAAGCTGTTTATTCTGAGCTTGCTGCAACAGGGAGGCAGCCCTCACCACTCCCATCGTGGAAGATGCAAAAGCAGACAGAGGGGCGGGAAAGCTTTACAGTGGGAAAAAGGAAGCTTCTTGTGTGCTGTGATTAGAGTCAGTTGTCTTGGGGAAACTGGAGGTGGGCTAATTAGAAGTGAGCATTTTTGACCCAGCGATTCCACGGCTGGGATTATACCCTAAGAACACTGGAACACCAATCCAAAAGAACCTATGCACCCCAATGTTCATAGCAGCATAATTTACAATATCCAAGTGCTGGAAGCAACCTAAGTGCCCATCAGTAAATGAGTGGATCAAAAAACTATGGTACATTTACACAATGGAATTCTATGCAGCAGAAAGAAAGAAGGAGTTCCTTCCCTTTGCAACAGTGTAGATGGAACTGGAGAGCATTATGCTAAGTGAAACAAGCCAGGCGGTGAGGGACAAATACCATATGATCTCACCTTGAACTGGAACATAATCAACAAAAGAAAAAAGCAAGCAAAATATAACCAGAGACATTAAAATTAAGAACAATCTGACAGTAACCAGAGGGGAGAGGGGAGGGGACTGTGGGGAGAAGGGTTTTCAGGAGCTACTATAAAGGACACATGGACAGAACCAAGGGCGAGGGTGGAAGCAAGGGAGGGAAGTGGATTTGGCTGGGGTGGTGGGGGAGTGGTGGGGGGAAAATGCAGACAACTATAACTGAACAACAACAAAATAGTTAAAAAGAAAAAAGAAGTGGGCATGGTTTGTGGTTGGTTACAGGAGCCTGTTTGGCTTTCTCTGGTTGGTCCTAAGTGGGAAGCAGGGACAAAATTAGGGCAGCTGTGAGTTATTCCCAGAGTCCTGGCTATTTGGGGTCTACCGTTACAGAAATCGTTGTTCAGCCTCCTGGACTGTCACTGGAGACAGGGGTCAGGATTCCTGCAGGTCCCACCGGTCGCAGGCTGGCTTCCTGCACCGGTTACCGTGGGTAAGGGTCGTGGGTCAAAGTTCCATTTTTATATAAGGTCAGGCCATGGTGCTTTTGTCTTTTCACGCTCTCAGCACTCCATCCCCACGGCAGCCTGTCTTACAGGTGAGGAAACTGAGGCCCAAGGCAGTCCAGTAACGAGCCTGAGCTGCCTCAGCTGGAGTGGATATGCTCAGCCTGGCCTGCCTGAGCCTTGCTTCCACATTGTTGCCCCTTTAATCCACTCTCGCGCACGAGCCAGGGATCCTTAAAGTCGTACATCAAATGGCGCCATTCCCTGGCTTAAAACTTCCCAGGGCTCCTTCCCTTTTTTCTGGGAATAAAATGTAGCCTCCATCTGAGACCCACAAGGCGGCTCCAGCCCCGAGGATGTGTCCCCAGGCCTCCCAAGATGCTGTCTCTCCGACTCTCAGGGCCCTTACTCTTGCCCGCCCCTCTGCCTGGCACTCCTTCCCTGGTCCTCAGCACGCTCAGGACATAGCTCACCGCCAGTGGCCTCAGCAGCGGCCCCTGCAGCTCAGCACCCCTTCACCCCTTCGTTACCCGAGCGACACTTCTCAAAATCTGAAACCACGGGGGCTTTTTGTTGTCTGTGGACCACCTGTGTCCCCCAGTAGACTGGGAGCTCCCTGAGGGCAGGGAGCATCGACTTACTTGTTCTATTGTGTTCTCAGGGTCTGGCCTGCAGCAGGTGCTCAATAAATATCCTGTGAATGAATAAGTGAGAGAGTCTTTTTCTCCTTCCTCCTGTGGTTGCTTGTCACATTCCTGAGTCGTGCTCTGGCTCCCTACCCCGCCCCACTGTCAGGGGAAAGGTAACACGCTGAGCCAGCTGCAGGCTGTGGGGTGGGAGCAAACAGCCTTCAGCCTTGAAGCTCATTTCAGCCTGCCCTCACCTGGGGAGGGGGTGTTCCTCCCCCTCCCACCCACCTTCCTTCCATCCCTATGTTACCAGGAGGTGAGGTTTCTAGATGTTTCAACAAAATACAGGACACACTAAATACAAGTTAGTTTAGGAAGGACAAGCTCCCAAACATGACTTCAGGAAGTTCTCTGGCTGGGCATTATGTACATGTCCCTAGGGACATGGCTACACAGAGCTGCTTGTCCTGTGTCCCCAGACCACAGCAACTGCTCCTGGGGAGCCACTCTATGTACAGCTTTACAGGCCAAGTCCTCTGATTTTGCAGATCAGCAAACTGAGACCCAGAGGTGCAGCCATTTGCTGGGGGTCACTGTCTGTGACAGGGCCGGACACAGAACCCAGTGTGGTGTTCTCTCCACGATGCCTGGCAGTTCTGAGTCAGAAGTGCGTCCCACTCACAGGCACCTGGACATCAGGGAGACAGCTGGGTTATGGCCTCCAGGACTCACCACAGTAAGAAGGGAAATGAAGGGGTATCTATGTGGCAGCCTGAACGGTCCCTGTCTAAAACTTTCCACCTGCTCTCCACCGGGTTCTCCATCTCCTTTAGCCCCTTCCCCTGGAACAAGCTTTTTCTGAGACTGTTTATTCACCTGAAGTAGCGATGGCTAATAGCTACAGCTTGAAGTATGGCTTCTGCTCCAACGCAGGGGCTAAAGCCAGGACGTGCAGTCCCTGTATCGGCCTGAAACCGCTGTCCCCCACCTCTTGGATGGTCCACCTGTCCAAAGGTGAGTGCATTTCACTTTGGACTGAAACCTGAGTCCCATTTCAAGTCAACCACGGGCAGAGACAGACTCGCGTCCTGCGACACATGGCCTGCTTCCAGTCTTGAAGCCTCGGTGGTTGGTGCTGATGTCACCCAGCCGAGATCTGACAGGAAACGACGACAGAGGCCAGAGGGAACTTGCCGTGAGGGTGGAGGCGAGGACAGCTCAAGTTCTGTTTCATAACTTCGGAGAGGCCGGCGCGTGCGGCACGGGACCAGCAGTCAGGAAACTGCTGTTCTATTCTTGGCTCTGCAAGGAGCTTGCTGTGTGCCCTTGGGCCGGTCACTTCCCTTCTCTGAGCCTCAGTTTCCTCATTTTATAAAACTAAGTGGAAGATCTCCAATCCTCCTCCTTTTGCTTCTGAAGAGCCCATGATTCTAGCTTGGTCTGTGACCATGGATGAAGAAACCAAAGACCTGGTTTCGTTTCATAACTTGGGCCCCTCAGCACTTCCCGGTTGGGGCTGGGAGTGGGACTCGGCGCTTGCTGGTCAAGCTAAACTGGGTTTCAGGAAGGGGGCCAGCAGCCTCTGCGGTCGAAACCTCCCCCAGGGGGAGGATGGATGGGTGCACACGGGCCTGGAGGAAAACTTTGCCCTGCTGCCCAAGGGCTGTGATTGGCACGCAGGCATCGATGCTTATTCAGGCTGGAGCTTCAGCTTCTGGAGGCTCAAGTGTCATTAGCTGCCGTTTTCGATCAATGGAAAACAGCGAAAGCAACAAATAATAACGCCCATTTGCTGGCAATTGCAGTCGTTTGTGGCATTTAATTAGCATAATTGATCTGCACTGGAACTTTTTCCTTACCTGAATTTAAAAATACATCACCACCCCCCCCACCCCACTCCAGTACATCTGAGAAATTTTCTTTTTTTTTAATGAGGTTTTAACTAAAGCCCAATATCAAAACACCATATAATACTTTTATCTCATTGAAGACATTTGATGCTTATTAAAATATGATTGCTTTAAGGCTTATTTTGATTTTTTTGCCCAAGAGTGTATGCAGAGCCTTGCCGCTCAGATAATAACAAAGAACCTTAAACATGAAAAAAACACATGAAAGGTAATATGTTCCCCATTAGTCCCAGTATCATTTCTCCAGGATTACTGCTTTCCAAATATAGCATTAGTTTAAAAATAAAAGAGCGTTTACAGTAATGGGACACTTGCTACTACTTTGGAGCATATGGGCCCTCCAAGGGGCTGGCACAATAGCTTCATTAAGCGGGAACAGCAGGGGAGAGGGCTGCCTTAGAAAACACCCCAGCATGCTGCCTCAAAGGCCCCCCAGATAGGCCACCTACCCTGACCCGGGCCGTGTCTAACAAGCCTCCTAATTCCCCTTTCAGATCTGCTTTTCTTGTGCCTGGTTTCTTCCAGGGATAAAAACATTTGGGAAGTTGACAAGTAATCAATTAGGCACCACCCGGGGAGAGAAGCAACATCCTGGAACTCTGCATTCTGGCCTCATGCATGGGAGAGAGCGTGGCTTCCATCCATGGGAAAGGAGCGCTTTGGGGTTTGGGGGCCCCTTTTGTCCTGGGAGATCCAGGGGCAGCAAAGTGCAGGTAGGAAAGTTTAAGTCATTCAGGAAGTGTGTGTGCCTAAAAGCTTGGTTTATTTGACCCAGACATGCATTTTTTTGGCTAAGGACAGCTCAAGTCCATTTTCAGTTGTATGGATTAATGTAGCTAAGGGACAAGATAATCGTGTACATAGAAGGGCTCTCTCGAGTGCAGTGAGGGCCACTCCAGTTTGCTTCCCTGGGCTGGCCTGTGTCAAGCACCCACCGGAAGCTGCCAGCCCGCTGAGGGCCCCTGAACAGATTCATGTTGCACGTTTGCTATTTTGGTCCGACAATGCAGGGCCCTTCCGGTTTTGGGAGCCGGTCTGCTGGCACTCATCAGGCACCAGCTTCAAGAGGCTTCAGGGAGCCAGGGAGCCAGGAAGCCAGGAAGCCAGCTTCCAGCCTGAAGGAGGGAGAAGCTGTCCTGGTTTAAAATCCCTAACTACATGCCAACCATACTTTGTTGTCAGCAGAGAGGGGCAGATCAAGAGGGAGCGAAGGAAGAGAATGGAGAGGGGGTAACAAGAGCTGAAATTTATTGCCCTGAAGCTTGCCTTTCCCCCGGAGACAGGTAGCACTGCCCACCAGGCTGGCTTCTGCTTCCCTAAGCCCTGCCCTTGCCGTAGCGAGGGCTCCTGGCGTGGAGGCAATTAAGTTTGGTTGGGGGTGGGGGAAGGGGGTTTTGTCTCTGTGACCATTTTGGACTGTCTGGGTTGGGACCTCATTGTCTGACCTCATCTAGATTCTGCTCTCAATGCTCTGGATTCCTCCTTCAGGCCAAGACTTGCTCATTGCCCCTCGTGCTGGTAAACCAGCATTGGCACAGACCAGAGTCAGCTCCCTTGAACTGAGAGAACAGTCCCTGTGGGTCTCATGAAGGGACCAGAGGCCTCGAGGGCAGAGCCAGTCCTTGGGTGGGAGACCAGTGAGAGCTGTGAGAAATGCTTCCATTTGCCGAGCACTTACTACTGACCAGGTTCGGAGCTCAGGGCCTTGCACGGTTCTCTCCTTCTGCCCTGACTAAAGGCAATCTTGCCATGCCTGACTTGCAGAGAAGGGAACGAGGGTTCAGGGAGGCTGATTAACTTACTCAAGTTCACACAACTCAGGAGGGGGCAGCAGCCTGGGCCCTGCACCTGGGCTTGGGTTCCCATGCTCAACCATCTCCCCAACCTCTCATTGGCTCACAGGCCTGAGCTCCCAAGAGTGTCTCAAAAAGCCCTTGGAGGGAAAGCAGGTAGAGTCCCTTTGGAACTATGCTTAACTTGGGGTCACTGCATTTTTCCTGGAAGTCTTTTTTCTTGAGAGATGATTGACATTACAGGAATTGAACGTGCAACCAGGAGGAACTGAGTACTCTGCTTCTAGCTCTTTGATGCCCTGAGGAGACATGCAGGCCAGTCCCAGACATGATGCTGCCCTCCAGGAGCCCGCATGTGTGGTGAAGAAGAGCATCGACCAAGAGCAATGGTAAATGGTTCAAAGAGCGGGACGGTTGCCAAGGACTTTGGCGTCACAAAATGGAGGAGCTGAGATTCACGTTAGAGATCACAGATGGGGAAATAGGGGTGGAAAGCAGGAAAGAGATTCCTTCAGAGTCATCCAGCTGATGGAGAACAAAGCTGGGGTCAGAACTCAAAGGTCTCCATGCACCTGGCCTCTCATTCATTTCTCTGGGTCTGTAGCAGCCGAGAGATAGAGAGGAGAACAGTGGGTAGCAAACTTTTCGAGGAACTGGGGACTCCAGTGGGACACTGAAGGTGTAGGAGCAGGTGACCGGGGGAGGAAAGGTGAGGGCTCTGCAGGGAGAGGAAGGGGCATGCACAGGACGTGGGGTGTGCAGACACGGTCAGCTGGATGATACACGCGCAGCATCTCCCAAATCAACTCCTACTGATGAACAGGGGCTGCGGGGAACCCTGGGTTGAAGAGGATTCTGGGACTAAAGCACCAGGGCCAATTAGCAATGTCGGCCAGAACCATGGGGAGAAGGAGGTGACCTTCTGCCGCATGCTTGTCATCCCTGGCATAAGGTGAGCTTAAAGGACAGTAACACGTGTTAGCCTTTTTGACCTCTGAATTGAGGGCTGGAGGGGGCGTCTCAGTGCTATTTATTAATTTCTCTTTCTTGCACAGTTTCCTGCTCACTCTGACTCATTGGGTGCTGATATCAGCACATTTCTTTCGTCTGTTCCACAGGACCTGTTACCTGCCAAAGCTCGGAGGCCCCGCAGGGGAGAAAGTGGGTCCAGCAGTCGTGGGGGTGCGGGCAGGGGGCAGGTATGGTTGGGATTCAGAGGAGCCTCTCGCCTCATCCTGCATTTCAAATGGGCTCGCGTGGCCACGGCTGGGGGAAGCCACATTTCTGCGGAGTCAGAGCCACTGCAGACTCTTCCCCTGTAATGAGCGAGATTCTCCTGGAAACATTACCATAGTGGATGTGGGGATGCCCAGAAAAGGCGAGAGGACACTCTGAAAGCCAAAGGTTATGACTTGATCTAAGCGTTGGCTTTGAAATATTCAATGCTCCTCTGGAACCAGCTTGGGTGAGTGCCACCCTTCATTCTTCTGAGAAAGAGTCAGTCCAACAGGAGGGAGTTCCTGGGCTGTTTGGCTAGGGGTCTGGGGGGCCCTTTGGCTAAACGGATTGAAGCACAGGTGAGAGTCTGATGCACGGAGGCCCGGGGCTGACGTGGGTACCAGTCCCCTTGATCTAAATTCCACATGGTTCACTCCAGTCAAAGCAAGAGCCTGGCCAGCCGGTGGGCAGAATGAGACTTCCCGGGTCGTGGGGCTTTTCACATTTTGCGTGGTGTATTTACCCACCTTGGGAGCACAATCTGACCTATCAGTGTGGAAGGTTTGGGGGGCTTTGAACTTGCCCTACATCAAACACACCCCCTCCCCCACTCGGGAGAAAACCCCAGCCCCTCTGCTGCAGATTCAGAGGGCATTTGATTGTCTAGAACACATCAAACAGCCTAAGTCTCCCTTGTAAAAGTTTTCCAGGAAAATCACTGAAGACCACGCCAGCTGTCCTTTTCCCCTCCTCCCCCTTCAACCCCAAACCCAGGCCTGTATTCCCCATCCCCACGCTCTAGTGCTGGTGGACCGGCGGGAGCGGCAGGAACCTCCGCCTCGCCTCATTACACTTGCCGGCCACGGCTTGTGGGATCCAGTGATTTGGACATATTTTATTTAACCAGCTTAGTAAAAGGTAATATTCAGCAGCTGTGATCTATGGCAGAATTACAATTTTCAGGGTCAAGGAGGGATTTTGATATTAGGAGGTTGGGCAGAATTGCTATGAAATCTCATGAGCTGTCTTTAAAAATAAATGAGAAAATAGGTTATCCAAGAGTCATTGTAAGGGAAAAATCAATAGGCAGTGTCTATTCACTTGGGCTATCAAAATCCTTGAAATCTGAACAAAAGTTTCACGTTTAGTGTACTGTAGGTTTTGAAATACCAGTGCTGGAGGCTCGGGGGGTATAAATTCATTGTGCTGTGCATCCGAACGAGGCGAGCCTTGTGAAGTTGCTCAGCTCCCTCGGAAGGTGGGGGAGCGTCTTGGTGACCAAACTAGACGGAAAAGAGAAAACTGTTTTCTTCAAGGCAGTCCGCCCACAAACACTGAGAAACGCCGGCGTGGTCAGTGGCTCCGCACCCCTTCAAGGCCCCACTTCTTGCCCAGTAGGAGGGAGGATTCCGCGTGTCTTCTGCCCATAAAATCCACAATGTCTCTGCCTTCGGATGGGAACAAATGACGATTTAATGGGGGATTTCCTAGTGGTGAAGTCTGGGCTGAGCAGGTGCTTGGAATGACAGAAGTTGTCTCCCATCTGTTCGTTCTCAATCTACAAAACATTTCCCCCGCCCCCAGTGTTACCAATGTCTTCAGTTTCCTTCAGGATGCCGTTTCCTTGGCATTGAATAGGTTCACATCAGCCCAGCCAGCCAAGGCTGCCTTACCTGTCCAGGTCTCCCTACGACTGAATTCCTATGGCAGGTGATTGCCAGGTAACTGCTGGGTCTCCCTCACCGGTGGAACTCAAGGGCAGAGACCCTGTTTTGTGGTTCAGAGCTGTTTTCCCATCCCTGGTGCCGTGTCTGAGAGCTAGTGTTAAAAAGTAATTTTTTAAGATGAGCATTTTTGTTAATGAATAAAAAAGTGACTATGTTCCTTTTATTGATCTGAGACATTTCTGAAGTATTTTAAGGTCATAATCATAAGGAATCTTCAAAGAAAACAAAACGAAAACACCACAATTCCCCGCCCCAGTAGTATTTTGCACCATGAGGTTACAGCTCATGTAATCAGCAGGAGGGGGATGGTGAAGGTGCACCACGTGCCTGCATGTGCTTTCCTCTGGCTACGGAACTGAATTCTCACATCAGTCCTTGAGGTGGGTGATATTTTCCCCATGTTACAGAAAAGGAAACTGAGGCCCAGCGAGGGGATCAGTTGATGATCCCATCCCATCACAGAGGGAGCCAGAGCTCACGTCCAGATCTGTGATCACTCTGTAAGGCCATCTCCCTGAGCAATTTAAGAAGAAAAAGAAAACAACAACAACAACAACAACAAACTTGTATTTAAAAGCAACCTTGAACATGATCCTCCTAACTTTCATCACTTAAAAAAAACAGTGTCTGCCCGGTTGGTGTAGCTCAGTGGATTGAGCATGGGCTAGGAACCAGAGGGTCCCGGTTCGATTCCCAGTCGGGGCACATGCCTGGGTTGCGGGCCAGGTCCCCAATGAGGGCCATGTGAGAGGCAACCGTACATTGCTCTTTCTCCCTCCCTTCTCCTCTCTCTGAAAATAAATAAATAAAATCTTAAAAAAAAATCTATATAAACCTTTACTTTAAAAAAAAAACAAAACAAAAAAAACAGTGTCTATACTCATAGTACAGAAATTGTAGCAAAGCACTGACCAGATAATCTGTGACTCCCCTTCAGTGAGAAAGAGAATGAAAATAAGATAAATAAATCAAATGCAAAACATGGGAATAGCAGACTTTGGAATTAGGCATTTTATTTGACTCATTAAATAATACAAGTTAGTTCAGGAAACAACAATGAAAAGGTATCACTTGTGCTAACGATAGGTAGGACCACACTTCCAAGAGATCTAATGAAAATAAATGCTGGAATAAATTACTTTGTGGAATACAGCAAATAAATAGATTTGTACACATAAAAATAATCCTGTGGATATTTGGAAGCAAAGTGAGGTTCTGGGGAAGGAGGCCGGTGGAGAGGGGGGAAGTTGGAACTTGAAGCTAATGCATGAATGAGATGTAAGAAACAGCAGCACATTAATAAAATTAGCAACCGACATTCTAACTGCTTCCCACATCCCCTTGGTTTTAGGAGTGAGTTTGTGGGGTCCCTGAGACAGGCTTGGAAAACCGCTGCTGACACCCACAGACTCTGATCCAGATAATGTAATCGCACCGTCATTAGGAACCATGAAATTGCAATTCCTCGGGGAAGGAGCGCTGCTGCTCACTTGGACAGAGAAGAGCGATTAATTAGCAGATCTCAGTTTAAAGTGACTATGTTCTACATGGGTTCTAATCCCACTCTGGAGCAGCTCTCAGGCCTAATGAATTATCTGGAGGAAGTTGAGCTGAAGCCGGAAATCATCACTCAACATGAAATGAAGTGAAATAGGATCGGTGTAAAAGAAACAAAACATGAAAATGATAGCGAGATCACCCACAACTGGGGAAAAGCCATCAAAGAAGCCAAATGAAGTTCATTAATTTGTCCTTTGTCCGGAAATGACACCAGTGAGCATGCAACTGGCATTCCATTTGACGCAACTTGATCTAAATGACTCATTCATTCATTCCATCAATGTTCTCTTAAAGTGACAGCACTTTCATAGAGTGTGAGAAGCTGTTGCTTTGGACCCATTCAACCTTGGACAGTTGGGTCCTCAAACATCAGGCAAGGCAGACAGAGGCTGCGCCTGGGAACCCCAAGATGGTAGCTTTGGAAACAGTTCTAAAATGGAGATACCTTCCCCTGGAAGCGGAATGGAATTTTTACCATTCTCAAGAGGACGACATCTCTCAAGCCAAGCCTGGTTGGCACCCGCCCTCCTCCGGCACCGAGCTCTGAACTCCTAGGCTGCACCGGAAAATCAAAGGGATGGCACGGAGAGCGGCCGGTGGTCCGTGTACACGGTCAGCCTCGGCTCTCAGGCCGGCCGATGGCTTTCTGTGTCATAATTTGCCTGGATTCCAAATGAAATCTCTTTGGGGGCTGACACCTCTATTCGATAGGTCTGGGGTTTTTAACTGGGGCTCCAGTTCCAGGACGTGGTGCCTACGGAGAACACCTGGGGGAGAGACCGCCTCACGATGGTGGTTAAACCTATGGGAGGGGCATGAACCCCCTTTTTACAAAAGGAGGGCTGGGGCTCCAAGGCGGAGGGTGGGCAGCATACTCTGGATTCTAAATCTCTTATGGATTTTCTCCAAGCGCATGACCACGACCTGCCTGTGAGTGAGGGAGGGGCGAGCACAGTGTTGAGGTTTGCTTTCCTGACAGGGGCATGGGTGCCCAGGAGGGAGAGTGACTCATCCGGCAGGACCGCTTCTGTAATTTGTTAGATCCAAAGCAAAACAAAAACGCGGAGCCCCTTCTTCAAAACGTAAGAAAAAAGCTGCCTTCCCCTTTCTTTCCTGTCTGTCTGCCTCTCAGCTTATCAGTGTTTTAAATTTCCTAGTTAATGTCTTTTGAAGTAAGTAAAAATTTTAAATTATTAGCATAGATTTTACCATTCATTTTTAGACTGTGCAATGCCAGTTTTAAAGGCAAATATCAGAATACCTAACACGTGTGTGGAATCACCAAAGTTATGCACCGTATTTTGTGGCTCGTCTTAAGAGAATGCTGTGAACAGGCCCGAAGACACAAGCCAGACTCAAGCAGGTTGGAAGAGAGGCATCCCCCAGTCGTGGGGCTGGCCACTGGGGCGCTCCCTCGGGCATGGGGGTTCTCTCAGGTGGAATGCAGACCCCAGGTGCTGGGCCCTGCCTCAAGACTTGGGACACGAACTTGCCCTTGAAGCTAGAGGTCAGGTTCCCTTTTTCCCCTGCGGCTACATGAACCTACTGTGCGCCCCCGCACCTCCCCCTTCCACGGCCTGCTGCCCTAAGCCTGAGCAGGTGGGAAACCCCCAGGGGCACTGCAACCTGCGTGCCAGGTTGCACTAGGTATCCGGCTCAGCCTCCCACTGAGTGTGCTCCGATGCCGCCAGCCCAGGGAGGGTACTGCTGCCACTGTGCCCCGCCCCAACACGCTCTAGGCTGTGCATGCCCGATCCTGACCCTGCCCGCGCCTGCGCCCAGCTTGCGGCAGGTTGGAAGTGGTTTTGGGGTGGAGGTGGGGAGGGGAAAGCCTCAAGGAACTGTGGTTCCAGGGGCAGAGAAGCAAGCAGCTAAGAACCAGACCCCAGAGCAGGGAGGGGGCAGAAGGCAGGACTGCGTGTGAGCGGAGGCTCCAAGACCACCTCCTCCCCATCTCCTGTTCATGGTCCAATGACCCACTGGATTTCAGCTACAAAAAACAACTATAAAGATAAAATTATTAAGAATGTCAAGAAAGCAACCGTAGAGCAGTCAATCCCAAGCCTGCGGCCCTTCTGGGTACAGAGCTCTGACCATAGGCCCATGACGCCAGCTCTGCCTCCAAGACCACTCAGAAGCTCAAAATACCAGTCTCCTGGTCTTCTAGAAGGTTCTACACACTAGTGGCTGCCATATTACACTGAGGCCCTTGACCCTTGCTTTATCAGAAATATTCTGTGTTCACCGCCGTGGACAATTGGAGCTGCAGAAACCTACCTTCCCGAGACTTCCCAGCCCAGCTTTCCCATTGGCTGGATGAGGAACCAAAGCCCAGAGCAGGGGATGACCTGCATAAGGCCACCCGCTAGCTGGAGGCCCTACCCAGCACGGATGATGCTAGACTCTAGGAAAAGTCCAAAGCCTCAAGGGACCTCCCTGCCAAGCTGTTCATTTCCATCACAACCACCAGGACCCAGTTCTGAAGCAGCAGCCCCCTCCTTAGCCTCAGCAACCGAAGCCCTTCCGGGGGCCCCTGTGGGCTGCTGGTGGTGGTGGGTGAGGAGCGGTGGGCAGGGACTTGAGACAGAAAAGGTTTTCCCAGGTGGCATTAGTAGCTCAGCTGAGGAGAGACCCGGGTCTCCCCTGGCAATTCTTCAAAAGAGCAGAGATCTGACATTCAAAGGAAAAGAGGACCCGGCCAGTGGGGACGGGGCTGAGTTGTTCTGCACCTCTGGTTTAAGACACGTGCGTGGGGAATGCTGGCCCTGGTGGCACGAAGGCCCACACTGCCAAGGGGGCCAGAGGCCTGTGGCCGGGCCTCAGCTTCCAGGATGTGGTGCTGTTTGAAGTTGCCCTCCTCATGCAGAGGAGAGAGACCTGCCTGGAGGCTGAGGGCCTGCGGTCCACGTCTGATTGGCTGGGTGACTTGAGTGAGTCTGCCCTCTCCGAGCTCGTCCCCATCTGCAAACAAGCAGGTGGGGCTGAAAGGCATGCACACCTTGAGGATTCTGTGACTCTCAGCTGGTCTGCCGGGCTGGCTTTTGCTATCCAAACTGTCACCAAGGCGGCCCACACAGAGCTCTTGCGTTTCGTCATTTGAACATCATGCTCTCTTTGGCTCTGTGGCTTTCATCTCTCCTCACAAAGGGGCTGAGGGAGGCCTTCGCCGGAATGCCCAGCTTCTCCTGTCCCCAAATGCCACGGACTCAGATATCAAAGTTTATCCACTGTCTGGGAGAAGGGGGATGGGAGTTGGTGAGGATGCCCAAACCAGTCACGTGCCCAAATCTGGATTTGGCTTCTTTTTCCCCTTTCTGCACAGGGCCCAGTGAGAGGAGAAGAAGGAGAGAGAAGCCTTTGAAAAATATCTCCTGTTCTATTCGCTCAGCAATTCGCCTCACCCCCGAACCCGGCAACATTCCCATGGTGCACCTCTTAGCCACTCGATGACTTTTTCCCTTTTGTGATATTTTGGGTTTCCGATCGCCTGCCAAGTCAAACCTTTATCATTTCATAAGCAGGAAAAAAAATCTTCCAAGTGAATCCCAGAGCCCTGGGTCCCAGAGTAAATGGTCTCCATTCCTGTCCCCTGCCTCTCCTGGGCCAGTCCTGGACAAGGGCCACTGCTGATGGGACTCCCCCCACATGCAGACCAGTGTCAGCCCTACAGGTCAAATGTAGTCATGGGAACTGCCCGGAGGAGTGGACACATAGCACTGTCGTTTGGAGAGGCTTTGCCAAGCAAGTCATGGTGATGGGCAGTCATCGTGGGCAGTAGAATCAGGGCCATTGCCACGTGGGTGCCATGCCCTGGGACCAGACGGCCTAGTCAGGACGCTGGCAATGAAAACAGCTTTCTGACCTCCAGCCCCAGGGCAGTGGTCTCAGCCTTACTTGTTTTCTTATCGATGTTCTTCACTATGTGTTTTCGGGGCCTAGAACATAGTAGATGCTCAATAAACACTCACTGAGTAACTGATTATACCTCTCATGCTGCGAATGGGGGCAGGTTTGATTGTGTAGCCATCTTGGGGACAATGAGCTCACTGAAGCCGTGTAGCGCTCTTTGCTCTATAATTTCCCAGGAGGAGTGGGCTTAGATGAAGAAGGGGAGATAGAAATTGAGTAGAGAGAGGCTTTGATGGTCACAGTGTCCCCGCTGTGCCAGGGCATTGGGCAGGGCAGTATGGGGAGGGTCTGCTCAGGGCACAAACAGTCCATTTTGGTTCTTCCCCCATGCCTGATTGCGCACCGCGGCGGCTGTGGCCTCCCTCGCCCTCAGCAGGGCAGCTCACTGAGGGAAGTGGTCTGCTGGGCCCCGGCTTAACTGTGCTGATCCCACCTCCTGCCTGCTGCTCTCTCCCCTTCTTCTCAGCAAGGGCAGCGCTGTGGATGTGTCAGGCCCCACAGAGCAGGTGCCTCTCCTTGGCCATGCCCACACGTTCGCAGACTGGCCTGGCCGGGGTGTGTGGGCTTCCAAGGTAAAGCTGTATCCCTGGAAATCCACAATGGCTGGTACCGGAAGGTGCCTCCAGGGAGCCGGTTCCGGGAAACCGAGACCCTCCTTCCGTCTCCCCCTTCTCCCAGAGATCGCTCACGGGGTAGGTCTCTCCTTTCCCAAGCCCAACTCTGCTCTTAGGAGAGGGCCAGACAGCTTGCCCAGAGGGATCAGTGGCTGACAGGGCTGAAGCTGTCTGGGATAAGTATCTGCAGCATTTTCCAACGGGGATATCTTAAAGGAGTGAATTCTTAAACGTGGGATTTCCGATCTCTCCCAGTTCATAGGGTGCTGGCTTTGCAGTACCAGGCTGACCTTCTGTTGCTCATCCCCGAGAGGGGAGAGTGTGGGCAGAGCCTCAGGGCAAGGGGCTGGCCTGCTCTGTCCCTGGAGCCACCAGCCTGTGGCTGACTCCTGTCCACTGAATTTAGCTGTGGCCCCACCCCCAGTGTTGAGGCTCCTCCCTACCTTGTTGGATCCTCTCCCTTGAGGACCCCAGACAGGGAAGGAAAGTTAACAGGAAATGGGCCCACTGCCGGCATGCAGTGGGCTCCCTAAGTGTCAGCTGAGGGTGTCTTTGCTGCCCGAGTCTCTGGCAGAAGCTTCTGGAGAGAAGCTGGAGCCCGAGGATGTATTTATTCTCAAGTCTGTGGGGCCTCATCGTGCAAAAAACATTTCTCTCCAGCTCAGGTATTTTCCCTGGCAAAAGAAGTCACAAACAAAAAAAGTTGAGCCAACCACCAGTACTGAGCTGGACAAGGGCCTGCTGCGCTCCCCCCACCAACCCCGTCCCTTCCCGAGCACACCTGGGGTGGGGGGGGGTGCGTGGGAGGCAGGCTGCACTGAGCGGTGCCGGTCTTGCCCCCAGGAAAAGTCCAGGCAGTTCTCCGTGGAGCAGCGCGGGCAGCCGATCAATACGGGCTCCGGGCCGCCGAGCTATTATTCACGCCAAAGGGCCTTGTCTGGATGAAGGGAAGGAGGGGGGCGCGAGTTCACAGAACCGAGGTGCAGAGCTCTGCTCCTTGGCATTTCCCCATCTCTCAGGGATGCCTTCGTTATTTATGTAGCTTGAGTAACGAGGTGATTCAGCACGGGGAAGCGCTTTTCTCCCAGCGTGCTGGGAGCCCCGCAAGGCCCGGCAAGCAGGGGTTGCGTGAGATTGGGGCGGTGGTTCAGAGAGAGAAAGAGAGAGAGAGAGAGAGAGAGAGGCTCACCCTGCCCTTCCTTTCCTTTGGCTTCTTCTGAAAGAGGGCAATGCTGGGCCCAGGGTGGCACAAAGGGGAGCCTACTTGCTCCCCTGCCTTTTCTTGGCTGTTCCCGGGGACGAGCGTCGCTAACCATCTCCTATCCTTCGAGGCTGTGGAATCCACCGCCCTTAACCTGTGCACCATCTACGCCTCACCTCATCATATTCCCGACCCACCTGCCCAACCATCTTGGTTTTGCCCCACTGTCTCGGTTTGGCCCCAGTATCTTGGGTTTGCCCTGCCACCCTGGTTTTGCCCACCATCTTGGTTTGCCCCACTTGCCTATGGTAAGTTGGCTCTGAAACATTCACCTTGTTACTGCCCTGGAATCCCAACATCCTAACGGAGAGGGGCAGTCTCTCTCAGTGCTCTGTGGCTTCCTCCTTCCACAACAGAAGAGGATGTTGACCGTGGCTCAATCATCCCATTTTAAGCCTTGGCTCCAATGACGCACAGCCAATCACACATCTCCTGCCTGGGCATGGCTGCCCTGGTACCCTGCAGTCTCCCTTCTTGGGTGAAATGCCTGTGCTTTTAGGTACATTTATGAGCTGTCGACACAGTACATTCCCCATTTAAAAAAGGGTTAGCGTCTTGTGTAAGAGCCACCTGACAGGTCACATAATATTGATGGCGTCTGGCAGATACCACTGGTTTCAGCCTGATGGGCCACAGGCAGGACAAAGCTGCATAGATGAGAATGTTTCCTGGGGTCTGGTTGAAAGTTAGTGAGTTACAGCATAGGATGAGGTCAAGTTTAAGAATCGGCAGCTTGGCTCAGACAGTACCTTTAACCAGTGTCTCTGGAGTCTAACTGGGGATGGTTCACACAGAGTCCTCCTTCCATCTGGGAAAATGACTCTGTGCATGCTGAGGTGCGGAGGCCATCCCAAAGGTGGTGAGCTGTCACGTGGCTAACTTGAAATGGATTGAAATGGAAGGTTGCCCCCAACCTTTAGACCCTGATGTGTCTACCATTTCTGTGCCCACCGTGATGGATGAGCCTTGAGGCCAGGCCTCACCTGGCTTATGCCTGCTGGGACGGCCCTTCCTGCTAGGACCAACTGCTCTTGGGTGGGTAGTACTGAGAGATGCCGTGCGGAGTAAGGAGCATGTACTATCTCCTCCTTCACATCCGTGGAGCCTAAGGGTCTATTCTCTCCGGGATCGGCGGATGGGAGCACAAACAGACTGGGAGAAAGGTACGCCCCATCCCGATACTGGCCATAGTGCCCAGCCCTGGAGTGCTGATGAACCAGACCTCTGACCGTGGCTTCCATGGTCATGTAAACTCATGGAATCCAACCGAATGGTCAGTGCAGCCAGCGGAGAAGGCCATTGCCTTCTGATGTGGCGTGATGATGACAGTGGGCCTTTTCCCTGCAAGCTTACAGCCCATGGGAAAGCCGATCGTTTCATTAACAGGTAGTCACAGAAAGGAAAAATGGTGCGGGGTCAGTCCCGCAAAGCACTGCTCCTGCTGTCCACCAGGGAAGCGCTGTCTGCCATGAGCTCACTGACGACACAGAGACCCCGGGTATCTGCTCACCACACCCTCCTGGACACACAAGTGTTCTTTTAAGAAGTCTCTACTTACTCTCACTGCAGACCACAGTCCTCCAACCACACACTCAGCGAAAGGGGGAGGCAAGAGGACCAGAGATATTCGTCTCACAGTGGTTCCTTTGAAACCAGCCCCAGTCACAACCGACCACCCGTCTCTCGGCTCTGGATACACACGGCTCTCCGGAAAGCCGTCTCCACTCCCAAGCACCGAGTGACCCACGAGGCTAGCAGTTCAGACCAAAGAGATGAGGAAATCATTGCTTGCAGTTAATTCTCAACTACGTAAACAAATGGCTATAAATATTTATGATGGGAAATTTCATTATTTAAAAATTCTGCTCTAAATTTCCAGCTAACTCCATGAAGAGTGCCTGCTAGAACAGGTTGCAAATTAAGAACAATTATTTTTCTCTTCTGCATTTGAATAGAACTTACAGCAAAAGTCATTTAAAGGGGTTAACATCAACCTTAATTAAATATTAAAGTGTGCCTGTACCTGCTGCTATTGTTGCCCCTTCGAATAAGATATAACCTATTTTTGACAAGTTTTCATCTTTCTCTGTGGAAGACGCTACATGAAACCAAATCAGTGGCAAAGAGGAGAGTAATGAATAATCTATTTCATATTCCAGCGGTACCCAGAGCTCGGAGTGGAAAAAATTCAGTCAGATGATGGCAAGAGGCTGCTGGGGTGCCACATGACACAGCTAATGTTTAAATAATAATAATAAAAAAAAGCGATAAACAAATCATTAGCCCTTAACAGTTGTTTAATGCAATTTGTTAATGAACGTAATGGTGGGGACTAATAATGAAAGAAAATAAAAACGTCTAAACAGGCGCCAAGTTGCTGGCGATGCGCAATTATTTCCTTGTCAAGTTTTTATGATTTAATGAGCCCCTCTGGGACTGATGGCTGTCAGTCAGTCGTGACTTTTTGACACCATTACAACTTCAAATACAGCAGCAGGCAGGCTGTTTTCCTTGGATTTGAAATACTGAAATGATCTGACAGTTTTAAAGAAAAGATGTGCCAAAAAAAAAAAAAAAAAGAGAGAGAGAGAAAGAAAGAGAGGGAGAGAAAGACAGTTGCTTTCCTTTCTTTCTTTTTCTTCCCCCCTCCCTTCTTCTACGGAGCAGATAATCTCTGGATGTTGTTTGGTAATAAAACCCAATCACTGAGGTCATTATCTGATGAGGTTTTTGGAACAGGCAGGCTTTTTCCCCCCTCTTTATTTCTTTACTTAATGATAACCCTCAATGGGCTTGCCCCGCATGGGACGGCCAGAGCTGCACAATTTTGTTCACCATTAATTTCAGCCTTTGAAGCTCAGGGCTCAGAAGCAGTAGCAAAGCAAACCCCCCACCAAGCTGGTTCCAAAATAAGACAATCCGGCCTGCCTTAAACAGAATAGCAAATGGCCTCCCAGCCCAGGCGGCTGACGTCAAGCCCACTGCGTTTGCAGGCATTCTCCTTCAACGGGGAGCATCGAAAACTCTCTACAACTTAAGAGACTTTAATTAAAGTGCTTTTGATGCTGGAGCAGGGTAGCATCTGCCTTATTTATTCTGTCGGGGAAACTGTTTAGTCTGCAGTGAATTTTATGTGGCAATGGCTTCCTCCTCCTCTTCCTCCTCTGCATCTTCATCATCACCCCCTAACCCCATGTTGAACAGCATTTTAAACAATATTCCCAACTTTAGAAATATACATCAATTGAAGTCTACTTATTAAGTTCCTAGAGCCTTTCACCTGCTTCGAATCTGTGGGCTTTCTTCCTTCCCCAGTGGAGCACGGAAGAGTGTGGAAGGAAGAAGAACAAAAAGCCGTCTCTCTTAGGGCTCCTTTGAGTCGCTCCTACAGCATCCAGGAGGGCCAGGCACCGAGTTCAAGGGACCTTTGGACCAGCGTCCTACAAGGCACTCACTACGTCAGGCTAGGGGGTTGCCCTCAAGGGGGCTTTGATGGGGCCATTAGACCATTGAGGGGGAACCCATATATTCTTTCCCCCTCAATGTTGAATCTCAGGCAAGAGCTAATAAAGGGATAGACCCCCAAAGAAAAGGCCAGTAAGAGGTGAGCAACACACTCCTTCTTCCTTCATCTACTTCAACACGAACTCAAGGTTTTAGTGAGATACTTAGGAGCTGGTAAGTTGAGATGATCAGATCCATGTGGTTTGCTACGTGGCCTTGGGAAGAGTCCGGAAACGTGCGGTGTAGCTGGAGAACTGGTTACGCACTTGAAGTGAGATCAAGAGTTTTGAAGGAAGCCACCAGAGAGGCTGGGATACTACTTCCCCATGGTTAGCATTTCAGAACGAGAAGGAAGTAGGTTGCTTGTTTTCTTGCTTTTAAATAGTTTCCTTGATGTGTTTAGCACATACTGAATTCTGTCATCAGAATAAAAGATTCTCGCCGAGGTGGATCCCTTAAGCCGATAGGAAAATTCAAGCACAGCATTCCCACTCCGTGGCTGTCCTATTTCGCTCTGCCAAAATCTCGCACTATCCTGCGAAGTAACGGCTGCAGCTCTATTCACACAATACTAAATGATTTATCTGAATGCGTGCAGGCCCTGGCCTGTTCCAGTAAGTACGATTTCTCTAGTGCATTTTGCCATTCTGCATTTCCTCCCTAAGCCATAATGATTCTCTTCTGACTTGGAGAAAAAAATATATTAAGTGTTGCATCTAGGTGATCTCCATCCACGAGCACAGGTGGTTAGCATTTCTTATGAAGAGAACAGGTTTGGTTTTCAAGGGTTCAAAGCATCTAATTATGTTCAAAAGACAGAACAGACCCTGTAAGTGTCTATGAAGCCTTAAAGAAAAACACATTTTGCTTCATGACTAGAAGGAGAATGACCTCAGCACGGGCAACTCGAAGCCGCATCCTAAATGAACTCATTTTGAACGCAATTCCCGGTTACCTTGGACAGAAAGAAAGCGAAGAAAATCACAAAGCATGTTAGCGGTTGGAATACATAGTGACTTCCGGAAGGGTAGGCTGACATTTGTTAGTGAAAAACCCAAGCTGTCTTTTTGCAACGCGCTGCAACCCCTTTCTTTTAAAGGAGGTTAGTGCACCTTTTTTTTTTTTTCCATAAAGTTTATTTCTAGTGGATCATCCTATAGGACTCCACCATATTTATAATCACATCTGAAATTTCGCACTGAAGGAGTCATGTTCTTGCTCTTCCTGAAATATTCATGTTCTCTTTACATACGGAAATGGATGTGGAGGGAACCTTGTCAGACCTTTTGCATGTCTGAGGGCTGCTTTCGGCAGTGCAAATATTAAAACCGAAAGGATACAGGAATGCTTACACAGGTCAGGGGAGAGGAGGTCACAATTAAATACGGGGCCAGGACTCACTCTGCCAGCAAATTCTGGGGAGTATGGGATTTTGGGGAAGGTATGGAACTATTTCTTGAAGCCAGTAATCAAAGTTGAGAAAAGTGGATGTTGGACAGGCTCAGCAAAAATAGTCTTGGGTGTAAAGAAAAAATATGCGTAGAAAAACAGAGAAAGCGCTAAGTCAATTTCCTGCACAACTGACATGAAATACCCACCTTTACAATGAAAGCATTCAGGCAGGGTGACTATATTCATTATGCTGGGGAAGGAACGGGGCTGGTTTGCCGAATCCGGTCACTGGCTCTGACCCCTGCTTCTCTCTGCATTTTTATCCTCGGACATCACAGAAGGGCAATTCGGCGACAAGAGGTGTGTGACAAACAGCTCAGCCCATCAGAAACCTCAGCGACAGACTCATTATGCCCTCTCCCGAACCACGACCCCTGACATGGACACGGGGCAAGGAAGAACGTCACCAGGGCTATTTTCGTCAGTAGATGAAATGACCAACAGGCAAGTGAACACTCACCTTCCCCCATGAAAAGCAAATCGGGGTGAAGACAAACCTAGAAAAGGAAACCAACCCACATGCAAACAAGAATAAAAAATATTTTTTACACTCTTTGCACTTCAGCTGTACAGTGGCGAGCGAGGACAGTCGCTCAGGGCCTGTCAGCGCAAAAGGATGATTCATGTGACCGTTTTGTCTTAATTACTCAGAACAAGCCGCTGTTGCTGTTTATCGAGGGAGAGCAGATACATCAGTGTCTTCTGACAGAAAAAATGATCGCCATCAGGATGGTGACAACCAGGGTGATGGCCAGGATGACGACCAGGACGCGGTTCTGGATGATTCTAGGAGAGAGCAACGAAAAAGAAATTCACACCCATGATTGGAGAACATTCTGACAAAGAGCATCCAAGATCAAGTTGGCTAATCAAATGAGGGCTTCGCAGATCGGGGTGGGGAGCCTGGCGTGGAGTGTGTGTGTTTGTGTGTGTGTGTGTGTGTGTGTGTGTGTGTGCAACCACACAGTTTTCTGGATCCACAAACCACCCACAAGGAAAGGAACGACTCCACAGTGGTTGTCACGCTGCACCTGGAGAAATGCTTCCTGCAAAGCTAACACGAATCAAATGGCTTTCTAGGTTCGGAGAGCCATGTAGTAATCTTTAAATGATCAAGGGCCCCACGAGGGTTTCTCTTTTTAATTTTAAATGTGAGACAAGCCTCATTTTTTTTGCAGTGTTTCCGGTTAAGGTAAAAGATTCTAAGGAAACATGTCAGTAAGGTACTTACCTGTACAAAAATACCTGGGGAAAAGTAAAAAAGAGACTTAGGAAGAAAAGGACAAGATTAAGAAGCAAGTGTCAAGCTTGTAGCTGACGCTGTGAAACCGTCATCTGTCATTGGGACTCACACTCCGTGACGCTGGGAGAAAACGTTACATTTGCTCAATATTTAAAAAAAAAAGATGGGAATATGGAAATGAGAAACAATACAAAGTACCCGAGTGCCTCGTAGGCTTTGGTTGGTGGGCTCTCACCTCCAGAGACTCCAACCCCCTCAGCTCTGGCTTTGCCAAGTGCTGATGCAGAACTTGAAACTCAGAAGGAGAATTGGAGCAGAGAGACCTGCTCCAAGATGCCTGCCGAGTGCATCTGATGAAGTTGTTTCATAATTTGTTACCTCATTCTGAGAAAAGCGGTTAAACATCAGAATGCTTTGTTGAGACTTTCAGTGGGAACTGAGGTCAAACAGCCTCGCCCACACTCACTCTCACAGAACCGCCCACACAAAAATAGAGAAGCGCGGTTGGCAGTCTAGCTGGCTGTCCACCTGGCTAAGACCCTACGGTAAACCCCATCCGCCTGTCCTCCAAATATCAGGCACAGAGAAGTCTGCTGTCTTAGTCTAGACACAAATCACCGGACTGGGCCTCTGGCCACAGGAAGAGCTGGGTGGGACGAGCCAGGTGCCCGGTTTAACCGAGACCCCTCCCTCCTACTTCACATCTCGGAGGAGAAATCTTTGCAGGATGTTCGCAGCCTTTCCTAGCTTTCGGATGAGGTTCTTTCCTGGAAGGATGACGACACCTTTGTGGTTTCAGTCGGATTCCTCCTTGCCCACCCCCTTCTTGCCCAAACCTAAATGGATGGATGGAGACCATCGCATCAGACAGGCCCACTCCCTTGTGCGCCCTGGAAGGACTAGCTCCCTCTCCTCCTGACAGGTTACAAAATGATCACATTTGCTGACACGTCTTCCGCAAAACTGCTTCAGTGCCTGTGTCCACTTCCCTGGAGGGAGATGAACGGCCCGCTCGGCCCTCATTCATCACGGACGGCTCAGCTAAGATCTGTCTCGTTTATTTCTTCCCTTCCCCGCTAGAAAGGCTGCGCCCCAACATTAATTCTTCCACGATGACAGCTAATTCAGACTTAACAGGCCATATTTACTCAGGAGGCAGGAAGATTCTCCACCCCCAAAATAAATAAATAAGAGCAGGACTTCACGGCTCGTTAAAGTGGGGCTAATTATGAACACTGATCGGCGCTAGTTGGAAGCTTGATTGAAAACCCAAATTGATTTTTTCCCCTTTTCTCTGGAAGGGGCAGAAGTCTGCAGAACGGTCCCCGCACATCCCGTTTGCCCACGTCACTGTCACAATCTCTATTTACCACAGTCACCCGCATCAGACTTGCAAAGGAAATCAGCAAAATTGAAACTCAGCAGTGAACAGATTAAAAGCATGAAAACTCTTTAAAATTCTGCCTTAAGTACTATTCGGTAGCATGTCTCTTGGTTGACAACCATTTTATTTGTGGGCTGAGGGCCCCAAGGCATCCATGATGCTCATTTATAAAGGATTAACTGTGGATGTTACTTGTTTAATCTGAGGCATGGTTAGGGAAACAAATGCACAGGAATCCGAAATTCTCAGCTCTTCTGCGGCCTTCCTAATTGGGCTCCCCTCATCTCAAGGCAAAGAGGGGTGCACTTCACTCACGATCTTTCCTAACAGCTTATATCTTTAGTTCACTCAACAGACACCCCATCCCAAGGCAGGTGACCTCACCGTCGGGTCACGGGCAATCAGAAAGACGGAATCGCCCCCTCCCTCCTTGGCGGGTCCACAGTCACCTCTCCAGCCCCAGCGCACGGCAGAGTCACTGACACGTATGACTGTCCAAAGGATGACAATGAAAGAGTGCAGCCCCCTGTCATCTTTCCACTCGAGGAAGAATGAAGACCTGTGCACATTAATTTGCAGGAAAGTCTCACGGAGTCTGCGTAGAAAAGGCTGAAGCTCAAAGTTGAAGTAAACCCACAAAGACAGAACTTCATACCATCATGCATTCTCAGAGCACTACCAGGTCTTCTCCATGAAGCTGGGAGAAGGGATGGTCTTCATACAAGTGAGGCGTGTGTTGGTAGATGGAGGAGGTCAGGAGGACAGGGCATTTGCTTTCAAACCAATGGCTGGCAGATATTTGGGACGAAGGGTTTAGAGGGCAAAAACAGAGTTGGAGCCGACAGAGTGGGAAATAAATAGGCTTGGATCTGGCCAGGCCATTGACCCAGCTATGGATCTCAAAGGTGCTGGGTAAATTCAGCACCTCTAAAAATGAGAACAATGAGCAGTTGGGGCCCTTGAGTAGACAGGACTGAGCCAATCTGGGGGTTAGTGAGGACAAAGGCTGGCATTCGTGGGCCCCATCTGTGAGGAAGCCTGGGTACTAGTCAGAGCCAGGGGCTGCTGGCAGGTACTGCTGTGGGCAAAGCAGAAAGGAATGCAGAGTTTGGAGAGAATCAGAAAAACAGCAGGGAAGAGGGGTTCCCAGTTAGTGAGCCAGAGGAGGGACTTTGGGAAGGCCCAAAAACAGCTTTCTTCTTAACTTTGGGTGGTGGGGGTGGTGGGTGGGATTTCTGTTCAACTAGGTATGCAGCAAGCAGTCTTAATCTCCCTTTTGAAAATGCAAAGTGTGTTTACCCAGTAAATAATTTAAGAAAGAATATACACTTGAAAGAAGACATCCATTGAACCAGCCAGGCTAAATTGCCTCCAGGCAAAAACTTGTGCATTTGCATGCTGCATTCTATTAAGTGAGCACACTGTGGCTTTAAAAGAATGCAGAGCCAAATTAAAAGGAATGTGGGCCCGAAACATCAAGGATTCTCCAAGTTTACATTATGAATCACAGTGCTGTTGATACAAGATGAATTAACCATTTACTTTGAGGCTGAACTCACAAAGTACTATTGAAAATACCGATCCTGTGCAGGGAACCGGGGAGAGGCTCGTGTTTCCATTGCCAGTCTCTTTCTCCACTGGAAGCAAGCTGCTGGTGCGGTGGCCAGAATAGCAGAAGACTGGTTAACACGCAGTAGGCTGGTGCAGCACCTGGCTCAGCTCTCTGCTCTCACTTGAGAAGCCCAGGTATTCCACTGCAGAGGGCCTTCCCAGCATTCGCCAATACCCAGGTCCCTACCTCTGGGCACAGACTGCCCTTAACCATCCCTGGATGTTAGTTGTGGCCATGTGACTTGTTGCAGTCAATGAAATGTGAGCCAAGTGTTTGACCCTCCAGCTGCCTCTTCCTTTGCTCTACTGGCTTAGGAGGCTGTGAGTCCCAGGAATGCATGGGACCTCCAGGATGGTGGAGATCCCTTCTGTCTGAATCCTGGAGTCATCACATGGAGGACCATTGCCCTGGAGACTCACCTGGACTGAATGTGGATGTGCATTAAGCCAGTGAGATTTGGGGGTTGTTTGTCACCACAGCATGACATAAGCCATCTTGAGTGACACACTACTGCTTCCGCCCCCTTCTCTGACAAGATGGGGTGTTTGGCCAAGCCAAGTGAGGCTCTGGTTTAATCTATTCCAGAAGCCAAGGTATGATGAGGGTTGATAGGACTCTCCTTTAAGAAATAGGCTTGGTTTTCAAAAGCTGGGTCCTCTTCTGTCCATACTTGGTCATAATGCCTCACCGAAGACTACGGAGTTTCCTGTGGCCATAACCAATGACACTGTGTGTTGATGAATGATGGCATCTCACGTGCTGTTTCAGAAGGCTCAGTGAGGCACTCCACTTCCCATGTACATCAGATATATATATGTGGGTTACATTCACTTATTCATTCCAAACATCTGACACAAGCCTTTCTCCAGGGGTAGAGCTGTGACCTGGCTAAGATGGTCAGTGTGTTCCATGCCCTTGGCCACAGGACTGGAGCAGGCATGTGACATCTCAGTAGAGCAAATCGCAGGCGCTTTGACTGCAATTCTGGGTCATCTGGACCATGTGGTGTATGGATGTGAGGACTGGATCTGCTGCAGCCATTTTGTTTCCACGAGGAAAATCAGTTTAAGAGAGAAACTGATCCATGGAGGACAGCAGATTGAAAGGATAGTGGAGAAATAGGAAGATCAGTCCTGAAGATATGGTGAGCTCCTGTATCAAACCACCTTTCCTTTGAACTTTTAATCATTTGAGAAGTAAATTAACTGTATTTTTCAAGTCAGGGAGTCAGGTTTTCTGTTATTTATGACCAAAAAGCATTTTTAGGTAGATTCACACTGATTCCAAAATGAAGTTTTTGAACTACTTTCTCCACTTCTTCCAAGCAGAATTTCCTGACCACACCCCTCTCTCACTCCTATATTTTCCTGCACATCTCTCTTACCACTCCACTTACCATAGAGTTTCAGGAATTTCTGTTTCTATGCAGGGTTCTCCAATAAAAAGTGGACCTTCTAGGGCCTGAATTCCCTTTGCCCATTCTCAGTGCCCCAAATGATACTTGCTGAACGCACGAATGAGAGACTCTACCTGCACGTGCTCCCCAGAGGCCCACGCAGTACTCGTCCTGATTCCCAGGGGCTGCTGCAGACCAGCACAGCTTCAGGAGTCAGCTATGAGCCACCTCCTATTAAGGATGCCAGCGGTGTCCAAACCCTTTTACAAGCCTGCATTCATTAGCTGGAGAGTGCATGACACGCTACAGGTTCAGGGCCCTGTCCTGGACATGTTTTCCCTGCCTGGCCAACCAGGCCTGAATAATGATGCCCGCCTTTGGGTTCTGCCAGAACAGCAACAATGGGCAGGACAATTAGCAGCCATGAGAGCATGAGATGAACTCTGTGCAAAGGAACCTATATCCGTCTCTCTGGAAACGTCCCCAAAACAAAGGCCCAGGGAAAGGCTCTCCAAGGTCTACATACAATTCAATGCTAGTTGAAAGAAATAAAAATAGGAGTAAGAGACGGTGGGTCATTGTTACTAGCCTCTAACACTAACTTTAATTTGAAGCATTATTTTCAGAGTGGGGCATCTCTGAGCTAGAGTTGGTTAGTGTGGTTGGTATGCCACCTGATAATGCCCATCCGGGGCTTTATATAGGTTCTGCATCTTTGGGAGGAATCCCCAGCCTCACCCCAGCAATTCAAGGGGAGGGGACTACCCCATTCTGTGATGTCACAGGTGGACATATGACCCAGGCAGATCCACCTACTTACAGCACTCCGTCCCTTGCACGACCATTTGATCAGGAATTGGCAAGCCACCAAAGCCAGAGAGAGTCCTCTGAGGAGTTTTCCTAGAAAATCAGGAAAAAGGTCCTCTCTTTACTGGGACTGATTGAGGAAAAACATGGGAATAGCTGCTGGGGGACGTTCTCCCTGCCATGCAGCAGGGGGACCTGCCTGCAGACGCCAGCACAGAGCACCGGAGCCCAGAGATAGCAAAAGAGAGATTCCTGGAGCCCCTAGGTCCTGCTGTGTGCCGCTACCCGAAGAGTCACACTTGAACTTGCCAGTTATAGGAGCCAGACGGCCCGGCATTCCAAGCAAAGCTTCTGAGGTTCACTCTATTGGACTGGTTTAAGTAGCTGCCGGTCCAGGAGTTTGGTGGGGACTTCTCTGACTTTCAACTGTACTCACTGTACTGAATTGGATGGGTCTCCCTCCAAATACACGTCCACATGGGGCCTCAGAACATGACCTTATTTGAAAATAGGATCTTTGCAGATGTAATTTGTTAAGGATCTTGATATAAAATCACCCTGGATGTAGGGAGGGCCCTAGATCCAATGACTGGTGTCTTTATGAGAAGAGAGGACGCAGAGACACAGAGAAAAAGGCCAGGTGGTGTCAGAAGCAGAGACTGGAATGGAGCTGCCACAAGCCAAGGAATGCCTGGGGGCACCAGAAGCTGTAAATGGCAATGAAGGGTCCTCCCCTAGAGCCTTCGGGGGGAGGCTCCTGCGGACTCCTTGGTTTCAGACTTCAAGCCTCCAAAGCTGTGAGAGAAGACATTTCTGTTTAAGCCCTAGTTTTGGGGGCTGTGTTACTGCAGCCCTAGGACACAGGCGCATAGAGTTCTAGCATCCAGAGCAGGATATGGACCTGGCTGTCTTGTCTTGGCCTTTGGGTGGCTGTGCTCCAGGTCTCCACCTGCTCCCCCACCGCCATATCACAGTTACTGTGGATCCATACAAAGGACAGGAGCGTCCCAGCCTGATTCTGTGAAAGCTTTGCAGACAGCTGTGGGCTGACAGGCTTCAGGACCTGTTGGTTCTTTCATTTCAGAATGAGAATTTCCAGCCACGAGCAGAGCAGGCAGCTGCCCAAAGCCGCATGAGAGGAGAGAACTGAGGGGGCATGTCCTACAAGACTCCTGCCTCTGGGATAAGACATTTAAAATAGGAAGGAAACCAGACCAAATTATCTCTGGGCAAAATTACCGAGTCACCTCCACCGTTAACAGTCTGTGTTAACTGACCTAGTTTAGGAGTAGTCAGCTATCCAGGGGGCCTCAGGAAATAGGACATGGGAGAATTATGGAGGTGGTAAAATGAGCATGCTCTCCAGCAAGGAACCGAGGACACGGGAGCCAGTACCTGAGCCCCAGCACACCTAGGTTAGGCCCCGAGTGAGGACAGAGGAGGTTTATCCCCTTTCTGAAAGTCTATGTAGTTTAACAGGGATCAGCAAAGTTTTTCTGTAAAGGACCAGGTTGTAAATGCATTAGTTGGCTAGGGCTGCCATCACAAAGTTCCACAAACTGGGCAGCTTAAACAGAAGTTGATGGTCTCACCAGTCTGGAGGCCAGAAGTCTGAGACGGAGGTGTCAGCAGGGATGGTTCCTCCTGAGGGCGCCGAGGGAGAGTCTGTTCTAGCCTCTCTCCCAGCTTCTGGTGGCTTGCTGGCCACCTTGGAGGTTGCTTGGCTATGGAAGCATCACCGCAATCTTTGCTTTCATCCTTACATGACATTTTCTCTGTGTGTGCATCTGTGTCCAAATTTCCTCTTTTAATAAGGACACTAGTCTCAGGGGATTAGGGGACCACCCTACGTCAGTACGTCTCATGTTAAGACCCTATTTCCAAGTTAGGTCACATCCTGAGCTACTGGGGGTTAGGACTTCAACATAAAATTTGGGAGAGAGGAGTGGGGAGCAGAGAACACGATTCAACCGATAACAGTAAATATTCCAGGCTTCGTGGAAGCTACAGCCCTTGTTGCAACTATTCAGCTTTGCCCTTGTGCAAAAGCAGCTGTGGAAAGTATGTCAATGAGTGAGCGTGACTGTGTTCTAATAAAACTTTATTCACAGACACTGGGATTTGAGTTTCCTATAATTTTTACATGTCAACAAATATTCTCCTTCTGATCTTTTTTTTAAAACCATTTAAAGATGTAAAAGCCATTTTTATCCCACAGGTGATACAAAAACAGACCGCAAGCTAGACTGGGACCTGCCGCCTGTGGCCGGCCCAGCCCTGGTCTGAAAGCTAAAAGCTCTCTGAGGCAGGCCCTGCTGCGCTGGAGAACGCGGTGGTCCTCGGACCGTGCCCCGCTGGGCGTGGTGGGTCTGGCCGGGTCCCTCTGGGGAGAAAAGGCAACCTGGAGTCCCTGCCCTGTGGGAGCTTTGGTGTCACAATGCGCAATCAATTACAGAAAGCTGACAACAAAGGCCATGATTAGAGCGGTGCCAGCGCCAGGGCCCACGGTCCTGGATTTGCCCGGGGTGACCCGGAGCAAGTCACTCCATGACTCTTGCGTTTCAGTTTCTCCCCAAGCATGACCAGCCAGCTCACCACCCACCCGGGGAGAGGAGGATTAGCTCATTAGAGATTATAAAGCCCTTTGAAAACATAAAGCCCTTTGCCACATATGTGCAGTTGGCAAATAGTTCCGTGAAAGGAGATGACATGTCAGGAAAGGTGAGCGGCAGGAGGAAAGGCGTCAGAGGCTGAGAAGCTGCCCGGGAAACTTCCTGTGGCTGGTGGGGTTGGGGGAGGCCGGGGGGGGGGGGGGGGCTCGGGAGCGGCTGCCATCCCAAGCCTCCCAGGTTTCGTGTTCCCATAGGCCTGTGTCTATCTGCGCCTCACGGGGACACCCACCCCAGCAGGGCCCAGCCTTCTGTCTGAGGTGGTGGCATAAACATCAAAGCAAAGGCAGGGCGACCACTGGCTGGCTCGGGGAGCCCTTCCCAGCCTGGGAAGGCAGCCAGCGCGTACCTGTCAGAGTGCACAGATAAGTCTGATGGGTTTTGATCAGTGATACGTAGTTACATGGTACTCTACGTTGCCAAGCACGTACATCGAATTTCAGCCTGGGCACCAGGGCCACTGTCACTCTTCAGTACGGGCTCGATGATGGCAGGGGGCCTGGAGAGTGGCTTTGCTGGCTCCTGGGCTTTCAGGTAGGATCAAGGCAGCTCACTTCAATCACAGGGGCTTGGAAAGAACTTGAGGAGAATTAAATAATGACGCTCTGGAAACACCAGGTATACTTAATCCCTCCCAGGCTTGCAGACACTAGAGGCGGAAGAAAAGGTCTCTGTGCCCTCCTCCGGATTGTTCGTTTTAGCATTGGGGGCCCCAAGGCCCTGGGAGGTGAAAGGGAGGTGCCCAAGGTCAGCCATGTGGGGCACAGCCCGGTCTTCAGACCCACGGGCCCCTTGTTTCACTGTCATTCCCTTAAAGTTTCTATTTATGTATTTGTAGAGAGTGGGGAAGGGAGGGAGAGAAACATTGATGCGAGAGAGAAACAGGGATCAACTGCCTCTCCATACGTGCCCCGACTGGGAACCGAGCCGCGGCCTAGGCATGGGCCCTGACCAGGAACCAAACCAGTGACCTTTCGCTTTGCGAGACGATGGCCAACCCACTGAGCCACCCCGGCCAGGGCTCACCCTCACTCTTATCTGAGGGCCAGCGCCAGGGGGGCGACTGCACACGATGGCGGTCAGAATGTGTCTGCTGCTCCCAGGGACCCGGCTCAGCCAAACCAGGGGACACAACCTGAAGCCGAGCAGGGGACCCCACCTGTTCCCGGGCCCAGCCCAGTCTCACGTCTGTGTAAAACGAAGGGGGCTGAGGCCGACGCGAGAAAACAGGAGCCACAGAGAACGCGGCGCTCCGCTGGGAACGAGACGGCTTGGTTTAAAGGACTTTCCTCTGAGATCATGTCCTTCCTCCTCCTGCTTCAGCGTTCACATGTGCTGCAGTGGATGGAGCGATGGTGGAGCAGATGGCAGGTATGGTCCCTGGTGTCCTTATTTGGTCATTGGAAATGTACTCTCTTCCCTTTGCAATCACTCTTTCTTGGCAAAATAAAAGTGGATAAACCTCTATTTAAAAAGAAAAGCCCCAATCCAAGAAATGGAAAGGTGCATGAGGCCCGGAGCTGCAACACCCCACCCAGCTCTACGGTCCGGTGACCCTGCTTGGCCTCTGCAGCGTGGAGCCCACGGTGACAGCAACACTGACACCAGTGACGTCAGTGACAATGGCAACACCACACCAGCGGCTCCTATTTGCTGGGTATTTACTCCGGGCCACATACGGTTCTGGCATTTTCTGCACTCTGTTGAATCCGCACAGCAATGCTGTGAGGTGGAGACTATTATCACCCTCGTTTTCACAGAGAAGTTGCTGGAAGACCCGACCCCCATGCCGACCTTATCCGGCATCCCAGAGGACACACTCGTCCTAAGAGGGTCACGCAGCTAACTGGCACGTCTGACGTGCTCCAGCAGGTTCTCCTGGGTCGTCTGAAGGGGAGTCTTCGACAGCTTCATCTCTGCAGTCTTCTCCATAGACTGGAAGGTGACGGGTGAGTTCATTTTTGTTAAAGCACACAACACTGATGAACCACAGTCAACTCTTCCTAGTGCCTGGTGTAAGTACACCATAAATCACTAGGGCAATATTCATTTTTATTCAGAAGCACATTTCATCAGCTCTCTTCAGTCATAGGAACGCTGGCCGTGTCCTTTCGGCCTCTGTCTTTTAGGCGAACACGTGGTCCCGACCCCTCACCAGATTTGGCGGCAGAGAGAATGACGGTCATCCTCTGGGGCAGCTCAGCAGGGACCGCCCACTGCCCAGGGACCTTGTACCACCGGGTTTTTGTTATGTCCACATCAGCTAGCACACAGATGAGGGGATAAACCACAGAAAATTCCAGACCTGCTGAAGGTTAGTTTAATGCATCTGTTGGAACAGAGTGCTAGATGGAAAAGAAAATCAGACCTACTGTGTGATCTTGGACTACAGGTCTCCGTTTTTGAGTTCAGACATCCATACAATGTAATAAAAGAATCTCTCCCACATATTCTCTGGATGGGGTGTCAACAGTGATGTGGAACTTCTATACTGGGGTGTCAAACTCATTTTCACCGGGGGCTACATCAGCCTCTTGGTTGCCTTCAAAGGGCCAAAACAATTTTAGGACTGTATAAATGTAACTAGTCCTTAACTGTTAAGGAGTTGAAATTACATTCGGCCCTTTGAAGGCAACACGAGGATGATGTGGCCTCCGGTGAAAATGACTTTGACACCCCTGCTCTAGACAGTCGTAAAAAGGCACGGCGTTTTTTTTCTGGTCTTGAATGTTTACTGCGTCTTTAACCTGAACAGTGGTCCTGATTTATTATGACATGGACTTGGAGGCTCAGCCCCGCCCAGAGAGAAGGTGAGGCCCACTCCCGATGTGGCCCTGGTGATGTTCTCAGGGCGGGCAGGCCATCGCTGGAGGGCAGGCCAGCAGGACCCCCTTCCTGACCCCTGGTTTTAGATGCTTCTCCCCCACCCCCTCTACCTCCTGCTGGGTGCCCTGAGGGAGAGTCCCCATTCCCACTAAGTCCTTCCCTTGGATTATGAAGCAACCCTACTGCCCCCTGAATCAGGCAACCTCCCAGCTCCTCCCTGGCCGACGGCTCCTCCCTCTCTTCACCCTCCAGAACAGCTACAAAGTACATTTGGAAAGAAGCTGTTCAGCCACCTTCATCCTGAAACCCACTGCCTGGATCTGAATGCAGGATCTGCTGCACACCGGCTGTGCAACCTTAAGCGGGTTACGTTGTTACTTCCCTGAGATTATGTCCTTTTGAGTCTTTTATGGTGAAAATGTTCTTTATCTTGTGGTGTGATGGCGATAGTAGATGGCAGTGCTTTCTCCCCAATGTCCTTACTTGGACATTGGAAAGGGGCTGTTTCCTTGGAAATGGAAATTATTCTCTTACTTAGCAAAATAAAAAGTGAACAATCCTCCTTTAGCCCTCTATTTACAAAAGAAATACAAAAGTACCCACACAAGGAATCTGAAAGTTCCAAAGAACCAATGCTTCGGTTTCTACATCAGAAAAATGGGGCTAATAATAGCAGTGCCTCGGTCAGTGAATTCCATTAATAAATAAATGAGTTAATTCAACATGAAGTGCTTAGATCGTCAGTGCTTGGCAATAGTAACTGCTCGGTATAATAATCATTATCACTCCACTCCTGTAATTACTCACTGATCTCCCCACAATGAGCTCTGAGAGTACGGCTGTTTGGCCGCCCCTGCCCCCTGCAGACAGCCCCCCGCCGCAGGAGCCTGGGCCTGGAAAGCCTGCAGGCTCCTGCAGGACACACCCTGGGGCTGGCCCTGAGTAGCTTGCCTTGTGGGGTCCAGACTGAGCCACTCCCCTGGAAGCCCCATTTTCAGCAGCTACTCAGCGACTCAGGTACCCAGGAAGGCAGAGGCTGTCCTTTCCCACTGTGTTAGTTTCCCTGGGGACACCCTTGACAGCCAAGAGGCCTCTTCTGCATCAGGGCTGGTTGAGGTTACATCGGTGCAGACATGGCGCCTTGGCTTTTGTGATGGGCTTTAGCATCGTGTCCCTGCAAGATCTGACGTTAGATACTTATCTCCGAATAGCCATGGATTTATACTTGCGTTTGTTCCTGACGTCAGGGGGAATAAAGCATTTTGGCAGATGTTTACTGGCCATCTGTGTCTCTGTCAACTCTTGAGGGGTGTGGTGACGGATTCTAGATGGTAACATGGGAACCTCTCTCGTCTGCACTTGGTTCCTTGGCCAGCAGAATGGGATCCAGCCTAACTTGTAGCCCCGCTGGGCTGGTCCTGGGTGGCAGCTCCTCCGATCCTTCTCTTGTCCCTTCGTTACTTTGCTACAGAGGCTCACTCCCGCTGCCTGGCCAACAGCGTCAGCACCACCATGCTCCTCAGAGGCAGGTCCATGTGCTTCCAGCTTCCACCAAGTGGCCCTGGTCTTGGGTTCCAGGGACACTGCTCCTCCTTTTGTCCCCCAGTCCAGTGGAAGGGCTTTCTGCAGATGCTGAGTCCTGGGCTGCCCTGTTCCCCTGACTGGAGAGTGCCTGAGACACCCAGGGGAGTGTGTGCTGTTGGAGCGAACAAAGGACTTTGCTCCCACAACCTTTTACCTTAAACTGACTGTATACCCCCCAGCAGCATCAGTCACTGTGCAGCAGGTGAACACTGGGTCAGGAAGGCCTTCCCTGCAGGCTCAGTGATGATAAGCACGACAGTTGACTCATAGTTCTCTGGGCGGGGTGACGATCAGATAGCAGGATGCCCAGGTTTGTGCAGGTGAAGCCACGTCACCAGCTGGCCTGGGAATGCATGTATTTCTTCTAAGGAAGGAAATCATTTGGGGAGGAGAAGGGACGTCCAGGCTGAGGGTTGCAGGCATCAAGAGAGAGGCTAGGCGAATGGGGAGTGCTGGATCTTTTTCTCAATTGGGGGGCTGCTCTGATTGCTGCTGGGACTCGCAGTGGGCTCTGCGCAGCCAGATCTCCTGCTTTGGCCAGAGAAGACAAGAGTTGTGCTCTTTCTGTGCACTGTCCCGAGTTTCCGATACTGGCAACTTAGTAAAAGTTTCCCAAAACACTGCGAGGCCAAACCAAGCACATCTGTGGGTGGGTCTTCAGTCTCTGACCTCTGACTAGTGATTAAGGGACCAATGGAAAGGAAGGGGGTGGGTGGGTGAGTGCGTCTCTGCCCTGCTGTACTCGAGGTTCCCTCGGCGACAGGAACAGCCCAGACTTCCTGACCCGGCGAGATTCTGAAGTTCGGTGGTGCGAGCACCAGTAGCTGGGGTCCACACCGACTGCATCCAGCTTAGCCCATAACTGATTCCTAACCAGGGGGTCAAAGGCCAGGGAGAGGTCAACAGAAGCCACGACCCAGTTTGTGTGCTTTTTGCCCCTCTCACAAGGTGATGAAAAGAACAGAAATAGGTCTGGGCTGTATGCACATTTGCACATCTGAGGCCCCCTTGACCTTCACAGCCTGGCTGGCGATTCTCAGGGAGGATGGTGTGCATCTTCTATGCAATGCCTCGTAAGCCAAGAGGCCTGCGATGGGAAACTGAGTGGTGTCTATTGGAGGGTGAGTGACAAAGAGGGGTTTGCAGGATTGCCTCTACTTCCAACCTGTTGAGTGATCTAAATGTGTCTCAATTTCTCCCTCCCCAAAATGGGAGTAAATTCTTAATTTTCATGCTGGTGGATGATAAGTGGATGGTGAATTCCAACTCCTAACTGGCTCCCAGACAACATGAGGACACCTAATTACAATACAAGGTAGTGTCACTCCAGGTCCTCACCAGAGGTGACAAGCTCAAAGTCCCCCTGCCGAGCACTCATTAGAAACCCAGCTGAAAAGCAGTGTTGATCAAAGAGCCTAAGAACGGGGTCCATCTCTCCTGGAGGTACTAGTGTTCCGCTTGGAGTGGCAGAGCCCTTGGAGTCCGCAGTGCACCGGTGGCTTGGGTTTGTGCATGTGCTCCAAGCTGTGCTGGGCGCAATGCCACCAGCTTACCTGGGGGGTCGGGAAGAGACGGCCAGGTGGCACTCATATTTCCTGTAAGGCTGCTCTTGAACACATTTATTACCCTGCCCAGTGGGTATCCCTGCCATGACTTCCCTGGAAAGGCATTCTCTTCCGGTGGGCAGGGGAAAGAGTTGCGGTTTTATCTTACGGCTATTGGCATGTAACTGAAGCATCTCCCTCTTCAACTCTGCCGCCAGAAGGCCCAGAACTGCGCATCCGCGGCCCACCTCTCGCCGGTGGACAGGCTAGTCCATGTTTGTGCGCTAACCTCACTCCTGACTTCATTTCATAGATAGAAAACCTATTTTGTATATATTTTGGTAAATTGCTATAAATCCTTTTTGGACCAAGATAAGGTTTATACACAGGTACCGAAGAACTAAGAAAACAAAAAGAATTCACACCCTCCTGGCATGGCTACCTTAGTGATTCTGGCTTTATTTTTCCTCTTATCCCCAAACAGTTCTGTACTATGTGATACTTGGAAAGGCGAGTTTGCACGTTTACCAAAACAACAGGATATTTCCATTTTTTCCTCTACTCTCCTTTCATGGCCGGCATGGGGTGATGTCCAGAAGGAACCCAAACTTGGGACTGGGGGCCCCTGGGCTTCTCCCATAGCTAAATACAGTGAATGGCGGGCCCCCTTTGTTTGGGAGATTTATAGCAATTGTCTTAACAATGCAGGCTTCTTTTGTGAGAGCTGAAGGCGCTCCCAGCAAATGTGGGCTGCAGATACGCCAGCCGAAATGTTACCACGGTCACGGGCCTTCCTTGAACAATCTAAAGCATATTTCTCTCTCTGTCTAAAGTTGGTTTCTTAGATGCCTTAAAGCCTGGAAAACAATCATAGCGGAGGCCATTTCTTGAGATGGCACTAAAAGAACCTACTCGGAGACAGATAAAAATAATGAGAATCTTTCTGTCAGGAAAGATTTAGAAAATATCACTGGCATTATTAAAATTTAATTTTTTACTTGGCTTTTTGGTTCCCCTTTCCGGTGATAATGAGCAGGACTGCACACCTCCGCCTTGCTAGCACTTGTTTTGTGCAATAAATTCAGCCTTCCAGTCGGAAGACATTTCAGACAACAGTTCTGACTGCTATAGGCTTATTTTTCACCCTGTGCTGTGCTTTGAGTCTTCCTCTACAAACCGGTTCAGGAGATAATTTTCCACAAGGCCAATGAAACTAATAAAAATCAATTTCGCCCAACTGGTTCAGAGAAATCTTGGGACGAGCCAAAGCAGAACCACAAAAACGGAAACAAAAAAAAAAACAAAGAGAAAGAATTCATGTATTCACTAAAGGTTTACCTGATGGAGAACTATCAAATTAGCTGACAGGAGATGCCTGGCTATGGAATTTTCCTTTCAGCGTGAACAGAACACCTTTTCAGGTGGCTGAAGATACTTGGGTGTAGTAAGTTTGAGTTGCCCAGCTCTGGGTGACCACAAGGCCGACTTGTGGCCTGACAGATGGTGGCCTCTGCTAAAGTCTTGTCCAGACCCGCTTTGTATGACAGAGAGGTGGGTTTTGGGAACGGGTGGGCCAGGTTTTACACAATTTGCTCCAAGGTCACAAGATCAGTGAGTTACAGACTCATCAGTGCATTTTGATACCTCGGGCTCTTGACACAGCATCACTGCGCCTCCACCAGGACTGCCCATCCCACCCCCTGGGTTTCCTGCCCATGGAAGCAGGATTAGAGAGGGGGGCATCCCTTTTATAAGCTGGAAACAAGAGCGGAGTGCGGGGACATGTGGAACACATTCGCTAAAACACGTGCCTTAACTGCCACCTGTATTTCCTTAGTTCAGGACAGAGTTGACATGTCTAAAAACAAATGACAAGACTTGGCCTACAAGAAAGAAAAAGACTTGAAGGAAATACAGCTAAGTGTTAACAGTGTTTGTATTTGGGTGGTGGGTTTTTTTTCTTTCCATGTTTATATATTTCTTCATTTTCTTAAAGTATACATTGTTATGTATATAATTATTATTTTAAATAATGCTGAACTAAGAATGAAGTAAGTTGGAAAAAAGAAATAATTTATTTATAATACTACATGCAAGTGAAAGGGAACGTGTGAGAAAAATAAAAACAATGGTATAATTTATCTTTTAATCTACTTTCGTGCCTTATTCAATCATGAGTGTTTCACAGAAATTCGGTTATTTCATCCTCAGAACCAATGTATGGCAAAGGTATCAGTGTGCTCATTTTCCCGGGGGGCAACTGAGGCATATGGAGGTTAATCTGCCCAGGATCCAGCTAGTCAGTGGCAGTTCAAAGCAGACCCTGTTTCGGAGACCATGCGCTGGACGTGGTAGGAAGAGTAACGGCTGGGATCAGGTGCTTCCTATGTTCTAGCTCACTTTGTGTTCATGAATAAGACCAAGGATAACATCCTCTCCCCCCCAACTTATAGATTCTTGGATGTTCAACTTAGATCATGCATATAAAAACAGAAAATGCAAACTTCTGCTCAAAGGTATGTGAGAAGATGATAACATTGTACATAGCATTGGTGAGTTAAGGGTTGTCCCAAATGTTATTTGGATACTGATAATTAAAAATATATATATGTGCTGAAATAGAATTAACGGGAAAACGACATGGAGCACATGTGTCCTTGAGGATTCAGAGGCATAAGAAGACCTTGTCCTATCCTGGTTGTTGTTAAGACCACCGATTTTCTTGACCATAATATATCAGTTAAAGAGTAAAGGTTGCAAAGAGCAAGTATATTATGATCCAATTTTGCCAAGAGAAAAATACACATATAAGCTTAAGACAAAAATTGGAAACATATGCATTGAAATGATTGTAATGACTGTGTTTAGGTGTGGGGATCATGATTTTTTAAAAAATCTATGATTCACTGCATTTTCCAGATTTTTGGGGGTAATAATTATGTACTGTTTTACAAACAGAAAAAAACCCCAACCAAACCATTCAGCCTCTACCCTCCTATACAAACACTTCTTCCTCTTCCTTGGATAAGACTGCAAAATAAATTCCGAGCTTTCTGGTAGCTTGACTTCTGGTGAAACAAAAGTTGATTTGAAATGCATTTCAGATCATGAACAAGGAGTGGAGACACTCCAATTTCCTTCGCACAAGTTGGGCTCAGTCTGCCAAGGGCTTTTGTTACAGGCGACCTGATGGGAAATCAGCAGAGGTCAAGAAACAGGTGAGTGCACAGTGCCCTCGGAGGGAAAAGACCACCATGTCAGGCTGCCAACATATCGGAAGGACAGTGGTGCCGGGTCTGAGTTCCAGAATGACCCAGTTACTTGCACGGTGGCTTCAGAAGGGGACCCATGCCTCCTGTGGGAGCTGACAATCAGTAGCTTAGCAGAAAAGTGCCGCCCTGTTTGGAAAAAGAAGGCCAAGTACGTATTTCCAGCAGTGCCACCAAGGAAGCTATTTTTAAGTGTCTAATTGCATTTGTAGCATCTGGCATTCTGCACACTCCATTTTTATGACTTCAACATGATACATGTTCCACAAGACAAACAAACAAAAGAGAGATTAAGTGTGGGACATTGGAGTCATGTTGGATATTCCCAGAACAGAAATATTACAATATGTCCTAGAGATTATTCCGGGGCCAAATAAAACATTCCCTAATGTATAGAATTTTGGACGGGGGACTACTTGGCAGGCGCGGAGAAGAGGGATTTACTTCATTTATTAGGCCAGTACACAGCCCCAGATGCTAACATGCACTGATAGGAAATGCCAGCATTTCAACTTAAATCAAGACTATAGAGCCCATAACATCGACACTTTGCCTTTCAGCAGATCACGAACAGCATAAATCTGGATTTCTTATACTAATTGGGGAGGTTTTCTAATTTGCTTGTGGTGTCTGCCTCATGTTGAGCTAATCTTCCTCTGGTTGCCTCCGAATGCTGTCTGGAATAATCCGCTTACTCCTGGTCTGTCCACAGTACTTTATATCAAATCACATGCGCGCTTCCTCCACACGGCCACAGCCAAAGGCAGCCGTGGCCCGGCCCTGTGCCGTGTGTGACAGCGACTGCAGATGCTTCGACAGACAGAGGCGAGGCAAGAAACAGGGGCGCAGTAAGGCTTTCGAATGAGTTAGAATGATGAAGTGCGTGCTAACTGCACTAATTAACAACCGAAAGCATAATCTGATCACTGTTTTGAAAAGACTGAGACAGATAATTGTGCTTTCTCAGACCGGCAGGCAAAATATTTCAGGGTGATCACCACCAGCCTAGGTAATTATTACTATCAACATTCAAACTCAGTTCAAGAAAACTATTTTTTCTAAATATAGACCCCTGTTCCTGCTCTTTTGAAAGGCTTGTGGAAGCATTTAAGGACACAGCCAGGAGGCTTCATTGATATAGGAGGGCAGTGCCCTTCCAGGGGTATCACAACCCTTAGTCTGACTCACTTTTAATGCATTAGAGTTTAAAAAAATTTTGGGGGGGAAGGAAATGTTTTAATTTTCATTAAGCAGAATAGCCTGGAGTTCTAATGCTCGTAATCGATGCTGCAAGTGCCCGTGTGTGTATGACTGCCCGACGCACAAAAGCAAGGTGGGGCTGTGGTGCAAAGTAGGGGTACAGCATGGGGCTGAGGCTACAGCCAGGCTCCCGTCCCAGATGGGCTTGCCCGTGGGGCCCTAGGCAGGGCACTGTCTCCTTCCACGCCCCCATTTCCTTGCCTGCAAAGTGTCGGGGTTGGAGGTTTGCAAGGACTAGGGAATTTCGAAGGTTCCCTTGGCTACTCAGAAGTCTACGATTGTTAATTGAAAGGTTCTTGTTCTTTTTCTTACGTGCGTATCCATTGTAAACAAGCAGACCGTTTCTGTTTCTTTGCAACACAACATATTTGAAAATGGTTTGCTCACATTTCAGAGGTTACCGAAGGGGGAAAAGTTCTGTTGTTTAATTCTACTTTATAGGAGTTTGCTCTTTTATTAAAGAGAACAGACCCAGAACAGTGATCAGTAAGGTATACGTACCCAAAGTGGGGGGTGGGGGAGGAGGTGAAGGAAAATAGGCCGTCTTCAAGTGCCTTGTGGAAATGTATAAAACAAGCAGCGAGATAGTCCTTTGCCAAACACTGTCATAAATTTTTTATTTGGCAGCTAACATTCTCACTAGTTTTCTTGGCAGCAATTGGGACCTTTAGCAAGAAAGGTGCAGGAGAAAAATACCTTGTTTAGAGATGTTTTCAATACTTTCTGGGATTTTTCAGAACTTCTGCCTGCAGCACATTTTTACAACTACAGTCTCTGATCACCTGATGAGTGGGTGGTGGGGTTTAAGCTTCTTTTCTTTTTTTTACAAAAAAAGAATATATAGAGAGAAAGTGAACAAGCAGTGCTACCCCCTCTGGCCTTCCACTGAGTCCATCCTTCTTACTTTTGTGGTAGGTATTTCTGATATCCATGCTTCTTAGTCTTTGTCAAGACAAACAAACTGAAAATAATATCAGAATGTATCTTTTTTTGGGCCCCATACTATCTGTATTGTATTCCCAGATGACAGAGATAAACGAAGGTGAAACAAGCCAATGACTAGGCCATCTTTCTTCAACAGTTCTACCCCAAACAGGTCCCACCTGTTACCTTTGGGTCACTCAACGGGCAAAGAGCTGCCCCGGATCGAAGCTGCTGTAAGCACTTGAAGATAAGACCTTGGCAGTCAAACTGTCCACGGTGGAATGAGTGGAAGGAATGCTACTGGAACTGGTTATTACCCATCTCAGGGAACCTCAGGCACTGAAAGCTCTTTGACGAGGAGGGCTTGGAATTCTGGGAAATAATGGCCAAATCCACAAGGAGTCAACGATGAGATCTTTCATTACAACTATATCCTAAAGACTTGATAGAAAATCTTTGTACAGACTGGCAAAATCCCTCTACCAGGGGTCTTCCAGCTATGAGTAAAGAAGTTGGCAGATTACTCCCTCCATAAGTATAAAACTGAACAGTTGTTCAAACAACCCTTTCAGGGCTCTGGATAATGACCGAAGGCAAGAAACAAATTGAGAAGTGTTTATTCATAGAAAGCTGGCAGAACTTCAGCTAAGAACATCCCCACCTCACCCCCTAGCTTAGTTGGCTAGAATGATGGTTTTACCAGGGCAGGGCTGCCAGAGAAGGCTGACTTGATTTTGGAGCAGAGGGCAAAAACCCATGCCCAGTATCACTGTCAGTAAAAGTAGCAAACTTGGTAGGGAAGTGAATGTGGGAAAATCTACAGTCTTGCTAGTCTGAGGCTGTAGTACCAGTTGGGGCAAGTCATAGACTAACCAAAAAATGTGATGGGGAGAGCCTGGAAACTGGAGAGCCATAGAAGTGACACACGAGCTCTCTGTACATCTCTTGTCAATTGGGATAAAGTATGCGCATGTGCTGGGAAGACCTGAGAGACTCCATTGAAAAGTCAAAGTCAAGGCAGGCTTGCGAACTGACTGAACTTTGAATGTGCTCCTCAACACACATACAAATCACCTGGCAGGGGATGGAATCCTTATAGGTTGAAGGTTTTTTGTTTTTAGATTTTATTTATTCATTTTTAGAAAGAGGGGGAGAGAAGGAGAAAGAAAGGGAGAAAAATATCAATTTGTGGTTGCCTCTTGCACGCCCCATACTAGAGACCTGGACCGCAACCCAGGCATGTGCCCTGACTGAGAATTGAACTGGGGACCCTTTGGTTTGCAGCCCGCATTCAATCCACTGAGCCACACCAGCCAGAGCAGTTGAAGGTTTTTGAGTGCAACCTCTGCTCAGTCATTGGCTGGTCACTAATCTATGCACACAAAGGGGCAACTCCCTAGGAAGCCAAGCTCATAAAATAAAAATAAGAATTAAAAATAAATTGCAAGGGAGATAGATCCTGTAGATTATGTTAAGGAAAGCAACTTAAAAATTTCAAAGCCTGAGTGTTACAATATATTATCTAAAATGTCTCGTTTTCAACAAAAATTATGAGTTGTCCAAAAAAAAAGTGAAAAAGTGTGATTTATAATAAGGAAAGAAAAACATTTAGTAGAATCTGATTCTGAGTGGTTCTAATGTTAGATTTTGCAAATACTTCAAAGCAGCTATTATAAATATATTCAAAGAATTTAAGAAAATTGTGCTTAAAGAATTAAAAGAAGTTATCATGATTATATCTCAATAAATAAGGAACCTCAACAGAGAAAGAGGAACTGTAACAAAAAAATCATAAAGGCTAAAAAATACAATAGATGAAATGAAGAGGAATCAGTGAACTTGAACATTTGTCAATAGAAATTGTGCAGTTTCGAGAAGACAAAGAAAAAAAGATTAGAGAAAAATGAGCAGAGCCTCAGAGACCAGTGTGGCAATAACAAGCACACCAGTAATGAGAGTCCTGGAAGGAGAAAGTTAGGGAGAAAGTGGCAGAAAAATATCTTTGAAGAAATAATGGCAGAAAGAGAAAATCTTGAGAGCAGAAAGACAAAAATATCTCATTATGTACAGATAAGCAACGGTATGGATAATGGCTGACTTCTCATCAGAGACAATGGAGGGAGAAGACAGTGGAATGAAATATTGAAAGTGGTGAAAGGGTGGGGTTGGGGGTAACTCATCTGCCAAGAATTCTACATCGAGCAATACCATCCAACAAAAATGAGGGCAATATAAAGACATTTCTAGATAAGCAAAGGCTGAGAAAATTTTCTTGTGTTGGCAGATTTGCCTTACAAGAAATACTAAATGATATCATTCAAGCTAAAAAGAAATGACACCAGATGGTGACTCAGATATACAGAAAGAAATGAAGAACACTGAAAATGGGAAACAAAAAACCCCTATATATTTTCTCTTTTCTTTCCTTAATTTCTTTAAAAAGAAACATAAAGGTGGACACAGACAGCAGTATGGGGACTGTCAGAGGGAAGAGGGGGTAGGAGGGTGTAGGAGGGGTGAAGGAGGGATAAATGGTGATGGAAGGAGATGTGACTTGGGTGGTGAACACATAATACAACATAGAGATGATGTATTGTAGAACTGTCCACTTGAAACCTATATAATTTTATTAACCGAAGCCACCCCAATAAATTCAATAAAGATTGCTTAAGCAAGAATAGTAATAATTCAATATTGTTGAATTTATGACATATATAGATATGACAATTATGGTACAAATGAATAGGGAAGAAATTGACTACATTGGAATAAAGTTGCTATATTTATTAGAACTAAGTTGGTTATAAGCCGAAGTAGACTGTGAAAAGTTAGAATATACAGCATCCAGCACAAATAATACCCCTTTTAATTACACAATCTTTTATTACAAAATCTTAAGCATGTAATTCTATAACATAACAATATCACACTCAAGCACACCATATGACATTTTAGATGAAATGTTCAAATTAAAACTATAAATTAATACACCCATATTATTACCCTACCAACCACATTCAAGCAGGCGTTACTTCTGGACTCTGTATATTGCAATTCCTAGGGCAAAGACTAAGAAAATAACAACAACAAATGTAGTTTAAAAAATTAGCAGATGAATTAAAATGGTATAACAAAAATGTCTGTTTTATAAAAGACATTTTTATAGGCAGAACAAGAATGCAGAAATGGAGAAACAGAGAAAAACACATGAGGCATATAGGAAACAAATAGCAAAACGGCAGACATAAATCCAACAAAATAAAAAATCTCATACAAATGTTACTAGACTAAATACTCCAATCAAATAGCAGATTGTCAGACTGCATGAAAGAGATTCAACTTTATGCTGTCTGCAAAAGACATGCTTTAGACTCAAAAGCACGTATAGACTGAAAGTTAAAAGATAGAAATATGTTTACCATAAAAACAGTAACCATAAGTGAGCTGGAATGTCTTTACTAATATCAGACAATGAATTTTAGGACAAGAAATATTCCCCAAGACAAAGAGGGATATTTAGAAATATAAAAGGGTCAATGCATCAGGAAGATATGGCAAAAAGAACACACACACACACACACACACACACACACACACACACACACCCCAACCAAATCCCGAAATACATTAAGCCAAAATTGACAAATAAAAGGAGAAACGGAAAGTTAAATAATTATATTTGGAGATTTCAGTACTGCACATTTAAAAAAAACCTGACAGAAAGGCAGTAAAGACATAGAGGACTTCAACACTGTCAGCCAACTTGACCTAATTAACATTTACAGGACACCTGACTTAATGACAGCAGAATACACGTTCTTCTCAAAAGCACACGGAATATTTCCCAGCATAGACCACATGTGGGCCATAAAACAAGTATCAATAAACTGAAAAGACCTTAAGTCATAAAAAGTATGTTCTCATAACAAGATTACATTAGAAATCAACAACGAAAGAAATTTGGGAAATCCCCAAGTATTAGAAAATTAAGTAAAATACTTAAACCCATGAGTCAAACAAGAAATTATAATGGAAATTAGATATTTTGAATGAATGAAAACGAAACAACTATCAATATTTGTGGGATGCAACTAAAGCAGAACTTGGTGGGAAATTTATTTGCTTAATTTGGAAAAAAGTTTCAATTTAATAATGTAAGCTACCACATTAAGAAATTAGAAAAAGAGCAAATTAAGCTCAACACAAACAAAAAAAAAGGAAGTAAGGCTCAGATCAGAAATCAATGAGAGAGGAAACAGAAAATAGAGAAAAATCAATGAAACCAAAAATTGGCTTTTGAAAAGATCAGTAAAACTGATAGACTTCTAGCTAGAATGACCAAGAAAACAGTAGACAAAATTGCCAACATCGAGAATGAAAGAGAATGAACATCAAGATGTTCATCGAGAATGTACATCACCAATTTATCAAAAATGAAAACAATTATGAGGGAACATTCTGAACAATTTTATATCAAAAAATTAGACAATTTAGGTGAAATGCACAAATCCCTAGAAATCCATACACTATCAAGACCATCTCAAGAAAACATACAGAAGCAGAATAGATAGATAAGTTCTATTCGAATAACAAATAAGTTGGATTAGTATTTAAAAATCTTCCCATACCCGGCTGGTGTAGCTCAGTGGCTTGAGCATGGGCTGGGAACCAGAGGGTCCCGGTTCGATTCCCAGTCAGGGCACATGCCTGGGTTGCAGGCCAGGTCCCCAGTGAGGGCCATGTGAGAGGCAACCATACATTGCTCTTTCTCCCTCCCTTCTCTTCTCTCTGAAAATAAAATAAAATCTTAAAAAAAAATCTTCCCACAAAGAAAGGCCCAGCACCAGATGGCTGAAATAAATTTTATCACATACAGCAAATCCTCACTTAACATTGGCACTAGGTTCTATGACTTCACGTGAAATCATATATAACGGAACCAATTTACCACAGTCTAATTGATGTAGTCAAGAGTTAAGTTCCCAGGGCATCTCATCAGCATTAGAATGAAACAACAAACAGCAGTGAATGAACCTGTGGTATTTAAACAAAAAATAATACTGATCCTACATAAACTCTTTCAGAAAATAAAGAAGAGAATGCTTCCCAACCCATTCTACGAGACCAGTGTCACTCCAGTACAAAAGCTAAGCTAAGGCATCATGAAAAATATCCATCATGAACATAACAAAATGCTCCACAAATGTTGTCAAACTGAATCCAGCAACACAGATTAAACACCAGGACCAAGTGGGATTTACCCTAGTAATGCAAGGTTGGTTTAACATATGAAAATCTATCAATATAATACACTACCTTGATAGACTAAAGGACAGAATTCACACGGTCATCTTATTAGACACAGAAAAAAACATCTGCCAAAATCCAACACCTATTCATGATAGAAACGCTCCATAAATTTAATCTGGTAAAGGGCGTCTATGGAAAACCTGCAGCTAACATCATACTTGACGACAGGGCCAAGTTGTCTGTTTACCCCAGCTATCAAAACTGCAGATGCACTGTGGCAGAATCTGCTGTGGAACTGTGAAAACAAAACAGCTCAAGAGAACTGCAAATCACCTGAAGTTAGTAAGTAATTTACAATAAAATCTTAAAGCCGTAGCTAAAACACTGACAAGGCAGACATATCTGGATCAGGTTATGCTAAAAGGCGCGACTCGGCACCCTCCAAACAACGGAAGATGACGTAGTAAGAGTGGAAGAACATGCACCTTGCACCCCGGCTGCCTGGGTTTGACCCCGGCTCTCTGCCACTCCCCAGCCGTATGGCCTGGACAAAGTCCTTACCTCTCTGGGCCTAGTGATAAGAATGCCTACCTTACGGGGTTGTAGTAAGGATTATATGAGATAAACCACATGAAGAGATTAGCGCTCAGTGACCACTAGAAAAGAAAAGGGCTGCAGTTGCCTCGGTGAGCATTCCCTTATGTGGCTTTGAAATAGGGTCTGTAAACTCTAGAGCTGCCTCGGCTGGGGAGGGGCTTCTCTGCGTAAGCCAGCATGTCATTCGGTCACTGGGCTGACAATGCCTCCTAGGAAAGGGGCTGCCGCTGGGAAGGCACCTGGGGCATCGAAGTGAACTCCTCCTTCTCATTTAGGGACCTCTGTCCCTCTCTGTCCCTCTTCCCTCCCTTTCCCACCACTCCTGGGTCGTCCCTAGCCACACCACTGTGGGAAAACTTTACAGGCTGTGCTTATATGCATGGGTATGGAGGTCTTTTTGTGTCTAAGTTTACAGTAAAGAACAAGGAAAAGACTAAAATCCAAAGCCAGTAGGGGCTGAGGGATCTGCCCACCTCTCGGGTTTTGCCATGATGTGAGAACACATGGCTTTGGAGTGTAACATGAACAGCCCTGGGGTCTCTCCTGCGTGGACTCCATGTTTCAGCCATGCAGAAATACTTATGACGAGCCTTTAAGAGTCACTGGGAGGGTGTGTTAAGAGAAAATCAAGATAACCTTCCTTAGGCATGCTTTCCCCATGTACTCCAAACTCCTTCCTTTTTGACGAGAGTAGGAGTTGGAGAAACGCCTTCAAACAGGGGAAGCGTCTCTTTTCCTCCAGCCTCACTTGACTTGGGCACTCTGGGGATGAAGGGGAGGGTTGCCACTGGTAGAGAAGAATGAAGCCTTCTGTGCACAGCCCGAGTACGCCACTGGCTTGCTTTAAAAAGTGGCGAAGGCTATTTTTGGAGAACATGCGGTTGGCTGTGCCAAACTGAAACATTGACTTATCGCCTGATTTAGCATTAAAACATTAGAACTTACCATTTAGACTACTCTGTTTATTCCAAGTGAGTTTGTCAACATGCTGCAAATATATTTCTGTTATCATAATAAAACCAAGAAACGGGCGGGCGTGGTCTCTCACTGTTGAACGCCACACTGAAAACCCCTCCTGAACACTGAAATGTGAGCTGCCCTATCATATAGGCAACTTCTTTCCCCCGAAGTGGATCCTGGGTGTAGCTATATTTGTGCATAATAGGTTTATTCTCATTCACAAAACAGGAATTACTTTATGGTTCCAAAGTAAAACTAGTGGAAAAAATATGCTGGTAGATTTGCTACAGATGTGGTCTCTGACACGTACGCACGGGGAATCTGCTATTAATCACATGTTAAGATTTGAACATTATAAAGTACAAGGCAGACAACCATTAAGTTCAAGGTCTGAATTGATTAAAAGAGAGAGAGAGAGAGACAGAAGAGAAAAAGGATCAGCGTGCCTGTGTTCACCATTGTGCTTAACCATATTGCTTTAAAAGATACCATTCATCCCTTTCCCTGTCTTTGCCCCGTTTTATTTCAAGGTCAGTCTGCCTTGTGTTTGGTTCCTTTCACTCTGACACAGAGGACAGTTCTTGGGAAAAGTGCAGCCCGTCGGCTGGCCTGCTTGCTTGCTGGACTAGGGCAGGCGTGTGCTTGTCCGGCATTTGTTCAGGACAGCCTGGACACCACGGACACCGGGGACCGGGAGGGCAGGGAGCACATTTGGGCACGGCTCAGCACCTATGCCCTGCAGGCCTTTGTCACCACCTGCCGCGAGGGTTAAGGTGGCCACGGTAATTATGCCAAGGCCATGCATTACTCTGACAAAGTCATCCATCAAATAATTTCTCACAATTTCAATTCAGTCCTCGAATTTTCCTTACCTCTAAAGCCAGCTGGATATTATATTACCCAAGCTGTTGAAAGGGTGGAACACTGGCCATGGAGCCAAAGGCCACGGCAACTATGCAATGCATAAATTTTTATTGTTTGCTCAGTATTGAAATCTCATTAGGGTCCATAATTCATCTGAACACCGTGAACATTTACATCTGTTGATCATGAGAACTTAGAAGGAATGTACACCTCTGGCTAACTTGTTTTTAGAGGCGGAGTGTGTGTGCACGCACACACACACGCTCATATGTTTTCAGCCCGTGAACAGCTGTGGTTTAAATATCCCTTACTCCCACCAATTTCCAACCTGAATTTAAATATCCCAAAGTTGTTTTCATTTGGCAGCTTTCAGACAAAGACTCAGTTCTCCTCGAGTCCTGCTTAATCAATGTTGGAAAATTCCACTCCCTGCACATGGGCCTCCGTGCAGTGCTGCTGTGTTAATTACTTCAGAATTATCCCAAAGATTACATGCCTTTCGTTCAACATATATATGGTTTTTGTCCTCACTGAATTAGGGCTTCGACATTCACTAGAGAGAAAATATAACTACGACGGTTTCAGGGACACGCAGATTTGAGTCCACATTTTTGGGGGTGTGTATGTAAACACCCCTCTCACTAAGTTCTACCCCTTTGACTTGGCAGCATTTACAAGGCTCATGTGGCACCGTGAACACTCTGTTTGGAAGGTGACAATCACCGAATCACAGAATAGGAATTGGAAGGTGAAGGGGCCCTAGGACCCGTCTAACCTAGCCAGCCCTCTTCCGAGCAGGAAGCCCCTCCCCAGCAACACCCCCGACAAGTGGTCCTGCAGGAATGCATCAAGTTTGGGAATGAACTATGGCAGCAGCTGAGAGGCCCTGCGCAAACACTCCCCAGCAGTTCAGGGCAGAGATGAATGCTGGGGAACGCAGTCCGGGGGGAATTTAGGTAGACCCCGTGTAATTACTTGGACTGGCATCTGGCGGGGCACCAGCTCCAATGGCCCTGCAGTAATTCCAGCTGATGGCAGTGACACCTTCTGATGAGAGTCTTGTCAACTACAAGCTGCTCCTTAGCAGGACTTCACTAATGCGCCACGACGGGGAAAAATGGAATGCAGATGTTTTCACTCAGAAAGCCTTGGAAACGCTAAAGTCCTATCTTCTCCTCAAGGAGAAAGGGTGTGCACTTCCACGCGGGAAAGGAAGCCAAAGGGCCTGAACACAGGGCCTGGCCGGATCCGAGCCTTATCGAAATGTCTTTTCCTGGGTACTCTCCAAGTCAGCACTAGGTTTCCATGTTCTGCTCTCAGGGCTGCGTGGAAGCCTCAGCACTCATGTGGCTGCAGCCAGTGTCGGGGCCCTGGACACACAGAGTGGGCCAAACACCAGAGCAGGGTGAGAGGAAGTGATATGACTCCAGGCCAGAGCACAAGACTCTACTCTGGGAAAAGGAAAGAAGTCTGGGTCTGTGACGAGAAGCGAAATCAGACGGGGGCCTGGCCTTGCGGGGCTGACAGACCTCCACAGGCGATCATGCACACACAGCACTAGGTTGCAAACAGCACATGCCACAAAACCATGCAGTGCTGCAAAAGAAGCAGGTACGAAACGATGAGAGCCCAGAAGAGGGGACTCATGTCAGGGGGACTTCTATAAAAGCAGATGCTGAGATGGAGTTAGGAGTGAAGGAAGTTTACTGGACACAGGTCAGATACCCCTGCGAGGTTAATGCAAGGGTTACATGAGATTATACACATTGAGCTCTTAATCTAGTACCTGGTATGTGGGCTGAACACTCGGTAATAAATGCTAGGGATTACAGAAAACCTCGATTGGGGTTGCCTTCTGAAAGAAGCAAAGGAGAAAAATGGACTTGCTTTACAATTTTGTTTTCAAAGGTTTTAAAGTCTTACTCTGAAACAATGTGCATGCATTTGAGCAAACTGTATGTGAAATTGCTAAATTTTCCACCAACATCTTGGTGCTAACCCAAATCCTCAATTACTGAAATTCCAGGCATACAGATAAGTTGAGACTTAAACAATTAACATCGGTAATTCAGACAGACTAAATAATAAGTAACTTGTAATAGAAAAATAATCCACATGAAACCTGAAGAACAGGGAGCTCTAAGAGACAACAGCAGTCATAAATGAAAAATGTGCCCACGCAGAGCATGACAGCTGCTGTATAATGGCAATACCGAAAATATAGATATTTTCCTCTTTCCGAGCTTGCCGGTTTACGTGAGTAATCCTTCAGATAACTATTTTCAGATTAATTTCAAATCATAAGATGCAGGAAACGAAAAAACCAGAAGTGATGAAAAGTGAATGCTGGCTGTAGTTGCTGAAGCAGACTTGATTGTAACCGAACATTTTTTCCTAGATGGTCATGATTTTTGTTTGTTTGTTTGTTTGAAAAGCAGGTGAGCATGTGCTAACAGACTAAGGGGGAGTCTCGCAATTCAGGTCCAGATTAGCTGAAAATAAATCTAACTCCTATATCGCTGGCAGCATAAGTGTATATGAGTTTGCCCCATGAGGCGAAAAGAGGACAATCTCTCTCAGGGAGATGTGTTCACTTGTTTTATTGGTGGCAGTTAGAAAAACCACTGGTGCGCTCACAGCTGTGAAACTCCTGCCATGCTTGTCTCTGTCTCCAAATCCAGTCTCCCCTTAAAGAGAAAAATCTGGCAGCTACTGTTTTCCAAGCTCACGTACTACTCCCGTTGACTTCCTGGCATCGAGCAAATACACAAAGCTGTTATTGTCAGCTGGTTATCCCCTTGTTCCTTCCATCCGAGATGATTCTGACCACCCTTGACACTTAGAAGAGCGCAGAATAACAGAGCATCTGGCCTCCACTATGGGAAAGCTCGAGATGAGATATTGGTAAAATAATCCAAAAGAACTGCAAATGTGTGTATTCTTTGGTGTTTTTCCTCTTTTCCCCTTTCAAGCTGTGATAAAGCCTACGTGAGGTTTCCGCAGCCACCCAAACAAAAACATTTTCTTTGAGAATTTGAAAGTATTCTACACATCAACTTAGATGATCATTTCCCCCCCTCAGCTCCTGAACTTCTCTTGCATATTTTTTTTCTCTGCCAAAGCTTATCAACTGTTAGGTCATCTTGATATGTCAAAAACTGCTTGGATCACAGGGCTGAACCTAAGCAGACTGGACAGGAATTTCTCCTTTCAGACCAAAAAAAAAAAAATATGATGAGAAAGTTACTTATGTTTCTCAGTGCTCATAAATTGTATGTTAGTATTGACTAAACTCTCACCCCCAATTTTTTTCCAGAAGGAATGCTACCTAATGGAATTGCTCCATGCTTCTGAACCTTTCATTAGAGTGAGTCATATTGTAAGTAATTTTTAAAAACCCTCCCAAGTTTTTATTTTTTGCCACAGATTTGCCAAGGATTCTTTTTAGCAAAATAGGCGTGAACAGGAGAAAAGTCTTAGTGCTGTACAGAATGATTAAGTTTGTTAAAAAAATAAAATATTCTGTGAAACATTTGTACCCACTCTAGATGGGGTTGCCCAAGGGTTTGAGGTCATTTGCAGGTAACGGGCTTGTGGAGCCACACTTGGGCACAGCTCATCATGGCCACGTCCCTTGCGAGGAGGGTGAAGGAGGGTACCGATGGCTGACGGCCTCAGCAGAAGAGCCTGACGGCTGCTCAGGGGTGCCCGCCTTCCCTGAAGCCACCCCCTGGTTCTTCAGTTCAACAACTTGGCCTTGGTGCGAAGTTAAGCACGAGGTGGCATGAATCTGGGTGGCTGCCGATTCCAGGTCATGGTCACTTTCCAGGGGACCTACTATCATCAGTACTTCCTATTTACTTCTGTGAGTGTTAAGTGACAATACGGGTAGAATCTAATTCAACATTGACACTTCCTCAGAAAGGAACCACAGGACAAATGCTACAACATCCAGAAACCTGAGGCCTATGGAGACTGGCAGGAATGATTTGGGGTGGAATGGCTGGTCCCCCTCCCTGCAGGTGAGTTTTGTCTCTGACTGACGACTGTCCGGCACAAAATCGAAATGCAATAATCACCAAGGACTACCGGGGAAGGTCTGCATCCCTACCATGCAGACTTTACATTCAGAATAAAAGCCTTTTGGTGAAGTCTTGCTTTTTACTTTATTGTCCAGAGATTGCCTTTTTCTCCACAATACTCTATGTCAAAGACGCAAGGACAAACGTCTGTGTAACAGAGGACTGCCTGGTGGCCATCTCCACATTCCACCCGGAAAGAAGGGACTTAGTCACCAGTGATCACGTTAGTACTGGACTGCGGGCTGCAATGGGCCCGCCTCAGCGACTCACTCAGCACCTGGACAAGACGGGTCTGGGAGGTTGGGACAGTGGTCAGCACCGGCCACATCCAGAACCTGTCTCACGCCTTTCTAGTCCTCCGGGCACAGAAACAGCTTCCTCCCGGGAAGCAGGTGAGGATTCTTCCAAAGGCCAGAGAGAGACAGGCACTGACGTGGACTCTGATTTTGCTTTCTGCAATTCAAGAACCAAGCATCAGGTCTGGGAAAGTCAGAGTACTGAACTTCTGGCAGTTAGAAAAGAAGAGCTTTGAAAGATGTGATCGGTTTTTTTTTCTACGCGAGCCTTAAGCAAATGGTTTTAAAATGAAGTCAGCGCAGCTCAGGACAGGGAAGTGAGAAGATGATGATGATATGACTTCCTCCGGGGTCATAATGGCCCCTATTTAGATGGTTGATGTTGAACACATTCTAGGGTGTGAGAAGCTAAGGACGAGGCCTCACAAGGGTGGGTGGCTTGGATAGACGAATGGACGGCCGGATGGATGGGTGGTTGACAGACAGCAGCTGTGGGAGAATCTCTGCTCGTGATCACCTTGTTTCTGGGACACAGCGAGAATAGACCGCATAATGCTCAGGCCGAGGGCCTGCCTGTGCACTCCCTTTGCACCGGCCCTGCTTCGGAGCTCCCTGAGGTTGCAGCAGATGTTAAAACTGAAGTTGAAACCTTTAAGCTGCAATGAAGGAGTTCACAGGGTTCATAATCCCAGTACCCCACCCGATTTTCCAGCGATCCCGCTGCAAGCTTTCAAACAGTCCTCAGCACTAACACGGGGCACGCGGTGTGCGCTCGACACTGATCTGCCATGATTACCCTCGGCTGCTGTAAAACAATCTCAGTCCCCCAGTGAATGCAGGCTGCAGCAACAATGGTGTTATTGACTTGTTGCTCCGGCTCTATTTAGTTATTACCCTCGGGGCCACAATCAATACACTTTGCACCAAGTCAGCCTAATAAATCCCAGGCTCTCACTGGAGGTTTGCCAGAAACGGCAAGAAAATCTATGGCAGGGAAACACTTAGACGGCAGAGAGAGAGCGTGCTGCAATGACAGCTGTATAAATTAATTAACAAGGAACTGTTTATTCTTCTAAAAGATCAGATCGCACATTTATCATTGAAAAAGTCACAGAGAGAAGATCATAAAATTCTCTGGTGATGGGAAAAAAAACCCCCACAAATTTGGATGCGCACGCAAAAAGAGACCCGCATTCTATGGCAACTTGTTTTTGTTTTTTTTCTGTACTACATTTTCAATTACTTAACTTATAAAGTTGCCTTCTCAGCACCAGTTCTGGTCAGTCTATTATTTCCAGCTTATGCGGACAAATGCAGTGTGCCTTGATAATTCTTTAAGCTTGTGGTTGAAAAAGTCAACACGATAAAAATAAAATGTTGATCATTAACATCGCTGTGCTCTGCGGTTTGTTTTTCCACCCTCCTCCCCAACCCCTGCTTTGGAATTTAGGAATTGGGTCATGCTTGTAAGGCAACGGTGGAGGGAAAAATGCTTTAGGTGACAGAAACACTAAAAGGTCAGTGAAAGTAAATGCCAGGTAGATGGACGCAGAAGATTCTAGAGCCACTGTCCTCACTTAATAAGCAAATGGTGTGAAGATTCAGTGGGAAGGGACCCAGGATCCTACTGCCTCAAGACACACACAAGCTTGGGCCACCTTGGGGACAAGACAATCTTCTCCCACAGACTGAAAACAAATGTGACAGATACTGCGGGCTCTGAGAGCTGATTCGCTATCGCAGTGGCACCGACTAGAATCCACATCCAGCTCCGTCCGCGCTGGAAGCTGTAGCTTGATGGGGAAAAGTCTTTCTACATACTAAGCTATTTCAGTTTTTAAATGCGAGGGTGGAAGTGTTAGAAATGGCCTTTAAACAGAATCACAACATCCAGCCTCAAATATCACTCAGCAGCTCGGGCAGCGTTGGGTGAGGGTCTCTCAGGTACAAGGCACTGAGGCAGCCATTGACTGGCCGTGACACAGGCATCATTGTTCCCAGGCGTGGAAAGCTTATTTCATTGCTTCGGTCTAGCCTGGGATGTGTCTGCGTGTTAACACACGCCTGTGAACACAAAAGGGCACAGCCATCCCCTCGAACACGTCCCCTTTCGCTTGACAGGCCCCTGGGAGGTGGGGGCGCCTATGAGCATACGCGTGAAACCCGTTTTATTGTGGGGCTGCTAATTGTGTTGCCCCAATAATTTATTCCCTCTTATAAATGGCTTCCAGGTAATGAGTTAATTGACTCAAGAGACTTTCATCCGTTGCAATTATCTCCTCACACTGTACATTAGGCCAGTGTACTCTCTATTAATCAGGTCAAAAGTATCACCTGAAGAGATGCATAAAAAAACAGTGGAACTTAAAATCAACACCCCAAACTTATATCTGAATATGCCCACACAAAAGTTGTTCGTCCTCGCATTAATTCACCGCCCGGGGCATGGCTTGGCCTTCAGCTCGCCGACTGGTCAGGGTCACAGGCCTGCAGCGCCCCCCCCCCCGCCCCCCCCACTCCGCCCGCTTCATTGTTGTCTCTCTGGCTGCGAGGAGACCCAGGTTCAGAGGGGAAGTGGTGGTCTCGGCGAGCCCCTGGCTAGTTGGTGGAGGAGGCAGGCCTGGGTCACATGTGCCCATCCCAAAATTTCCGCAGAGATAGAATATACCTATGAGAAGAACCTTTGACAAAGCGGAGACACAGAGGAGCCTCTTCTAGCCTTTGTCCCTGTGACGCAAAGGCTATTCTGGTGTCCCTCTCCCCAGCGACACAGCCCCTGAGCCGATTTCCCGGGGCCCTCCGCTCCAGATCGAACACGCAGCCTCTTTCCTGTGACTCCTCCTCCAGCACCCTCCACATCCGAGTGGTTCAGTTCCAGGCACCATGGCCTTAGGTGGACCTGATTCTGTGGCTACCCGTGGCCTTGCCTTGGCCAAGTCACTCAGCGCCTCTAAGCCTTAGTTGTCTTCTTATGCCAGAGAAGGGAGTTGGGCGAGATTTCTAAGGGCCTCTCTCTCGGCGCGAGCATCCTGTGATTTACGCCAGTGGCTTCTCAGGGTTATTGCGGTCACGTTTGCACAGCTCTTCTTACTTCTCCTGGGTCTTCCATCCACTGGCTCTCTGCTGCCCACCCCAGGCAAGCTGTTAGATCCTAGCAGTGACACGAAGCCTTCCGTCAAGGGCAGGGCACCACTGGAAGGAATCGCAGGCCCTGGGGAAAATCTTAATCCCTACTCTGAAGATCCTGGCTTCCAGCACGTAGGGTGAACAGTTACTTAGTTCCGTGGTTACACGTTTTCTCATGCTCTCAGCTGGGCTGAGGTGCGTCTGAGCGTCATCCTTTTCTGAGACTTCCTGGGGTTCGTGTTTTGGGTAGAGGAATGGGACTAGCGCAGGACAGGGGTGGGGTGGGTCTGTGCCTCTGGATCTGGCCGCTGCAGGGGTCCTCGGGTTTCGGCCTCTACAACCTGAAGTTGCGGGCACCCAGCGTTCTGTATGGTCCATGGTGGGAGGGGGAGAGAAGCGTGACAAGGGTGAGCACACAGGCTTTGCATGGCGACTGGACAGCAGGTACCATGTGCTTCTCCGTACTTGGGAATGCTTTCTCTAACCCAGCCACTAATTCTGGGAACTTTGCATTAGTGCCTGTATTAGAGATGAAAAACTGAGGCTCAGAGAAGTTGAATGAATCATCTAAGGTCATAGGGCTTTTGACGAGTGGTCAGTTCTGTTTCTATTTTACCCTACTTCTCCCCGAAGGCTCAGAGCTGGCAGGGAGGTAAGAGAGAAGGATAAATTAGGGTGATTAAATGACTACTATATTGTGCTTATTATTTTATCCACTTACTGGGTGAACTTCATGAACTTCACGGTTACACTGTATGGCCTGCAGACTAGAGCTTCTGCAGGCTGAAGTGGCTCTCCAGTTGTGAAAGGTGACTCTCCCTGCCCCTCTCTGATTGGCCAGTGGGCTTCCAAGGAAACCGGAGCTCTGTCTTAGTGGGTGACCATGTCACACCACAGTTCTTTTCCCTCCTTTGAAGCACGGATCTACGACTGGGCGCGCACGTGCAAAACAAGAAAGCCGGGTCCTTCCCTCGTACCATATATACACATTGATGCGGAATGGATCAAAGACCCAAGCATACAAGACTCTTATAAGAAAACACAGCAAGAAATCTTTATGACCTTTGATTTAGCAATAGATTCTTGGATATGACACCGAAAGTGCAAGCAACAAAAGAAAATAGATGAGTTGTACTTAATTACAGTTAAAAATCCTTTGTGCTTCAAAGGACACTATCGGGAAGGTGAAAAGACAACCCAAAGAATGGGAGAAAACGTTTGCAAATCATATAGTTGATAAGGGACCTGTATCTAAACTGCATAAAGAACTCTTACAACTCAGGAATAAAAAGGCAAATAACCCAATTAAAAAATGAGCAAAGGATCTGAGTAGACATTTCTCCAAAGCAGACATACAAATGGCCAATGAGCACAGGAAAATACGCTTACCATCATTAGTCATCAGGGGAATGCAAATCAAAACCACGATGAAATAGCATTTCACACTCACGAGTATGGCCAGAATCAAAAAGTGAGATAAGTGTTGGTGAGGATGTGGAGAAATCAGAACCCTTATACGCTGGCGAGACTACAATACGGTACAGCAACTTTGAAAAAATAGTCCGGTAGTTCCTCAAAAAAGTTAAACATAGAGTTGCCATTTGACTCAGTAATTCTGCTTGTAGATTTATAGCCAAGAATAAATGAAAATACATGTCCACACAGAAAACTGGCCCATGAATGTTCATCGCGGCCTTATTCACAATAGTTAAAATGTAGAAACACAAATGCCGCGAACTGCTGAATGGAGTAATGGGTAAAGAAAACGTGGTCTGTTGTTTGCCCATAAAAGTGAATGAAATACTGACACACGCTACATCGCGGATAAATCGCGAAAACGTTACGCTAAGTGAAAGCTGGTCACAAAAGATCACATAGTCTATGACTCCACTTCCGTGCAACATCCAGAATAGGCAGAGCTACAGAGAAAGCCGGGTAGCGGTGGCTTAGGGTGGGGGGGTCAGTGAAGGGGGTGTGTGTGTGGGGGGGAGATAGGGCAGCGACAGCTTGAAGTACAGGGTTTCCTTTGAGCTGGTGAAGGCGTTCCAGCACAGACTGACGATGGTAGCACACGTCTGTGTGCACATGCAAACCACTGAATTACACTCTTCAAACGGTTGAATTGAGGGGTGTGTGAACTGTGACTGAGTGAAACTTTACAGAAGAAACCCTGAAACAACCAGAAACGCCACTGTGCTTTAGGAACTGCTCGTGGGGGGCAGTTGCTTATAGCTGGGAGGGGCAAATCCTCCCCGGCATCCTCTCCTAGCTCAGAGGGTCCGCCCCCTGCAGCAGGCACGTCTGAGGTGCTGTCTCCACTCCCCCCTGGAGTGCGAGAGCCAAAGGGCCCCGGGGGTGAGCTGCCCGTCAGTGCTGAGCTCCACGCCAGGCCCCAGGTGAAGTGTTGTGCAGGAGTGACCTCATTTAATGTTTACGACTGGTCTGTAAGACAGCTGCCCTTCTTCTTTCCCTTTAGACCTAAGGAAGCTGAAAGAGTTGAGGTCACACAGATCTGCATTTGAACCCCAGGCCATCTGACTCCAGGATCTGGGCACAGACGAGCCTCAGCTACATGTGAACATTTGACAACGAACCAGGGAGGGGGCCAGTGGGTGTGCATGGAAGCCTCCCATCCCCCCGGAGTGTGTGGGCATCCAGAAGGCCACCCCATTACATCACAGACTACCCAAAGTGTTCCCTGGGAGAGCCAGGAACTTCTTTAGCCAGAAGCTAGACATTTCTTTGGAGAGAAGTGCTATCCAACAAGTCATTTAAAAATGGGGGGGGGTACTTTTCCCCCTGTAACAGTTGCAGCTGACACTTTGAACCCCATCTTTACACGTAGTTGTTTCTGAAAACCATTTTGTTTGTGGTTAGGAAGAAACATACTCCTTGAGTTTGAAGGAGGTATTTCTATAAACATGTGGCGGAGTAGGATGTTAGGAGATTTCACGATGGAATTAATTTTCTTTTCGAAAAACATTTGGAATTAATTACTCCTGTTCACGAGGCATGATCCTTTAGCCATGTCAAACCAGAACTCTCACTAAACAAGTTTAACACTTTGATGTCGCTTGTCCACCTCTGACATCAACTTGCGGCGTGATCGTTGGCCAGTCTCTTGCCCTCTCTGGGCGACAACGCGCTGCTGGACTCCAATTACTGTTTGCAGAATATAATCATCAAACACGTCATAAGAGTGGGTTGGATCAGATCAGAGATTGTCAATGGGCAGCCTGTGGTCTGATCCCACCTGCCAGATGTGTTTGTTTGGCCTGTTCGGATTTTATTTTTATTTTATTTTTAATTCTTGCCAGTATTTACCAATGAGGAGATCTGTAATCTTGAATTCAGGCAGGCATTCTGGAAAACAGGGCAGGTCTGAGCTCAGCGGCCCCCATTCCCCCACGGCGACAGTGGAATGCATTCTGAGACCTTCTTGGTAGAGCTCTGTCTCCAGTTCTCTGCCTCACCTCCTGGCTCGCTGTACCCACCTGTGGGCCCAGCTGGTTCCCATGGGTGTCTGAGAATGCCCCCTCCAAACAGGATCCTCTCCCAGGTTCCTGTGTGCTCTCCCAGGTTACGCTGTAAGCTTTGTAGTGTTCCAGCAGGAAGGTAAGAGCAAGGTACGACACTGTCACCTGGCCGTACGCCTTTCACATACTGGAAACAGCAATGAATGGCACCAATAGGTGACAATGTCACAAGGCAAGAAAAGCCCTTGCGGATACCACTTTGGCCCTCATACTTGATACCACACCCAGAGCAGAAGCTAAGGGAGAGACACCAGGAGGGCTTTTAGCCCTCACCATGGCTCTACCTTGCCCAGAACCCCCAACACATGGGCAGGTGCATATATCCAGATACAGACTAGGAGGCTGTTATTGGCAAGGCTGCCTAGCTAAAGACTTGAAAACAGGGAAAGTCCACGGTTGCATCTAACATTACAAATGGACTTGGATTCAAGTCAACTCCTTTGCTTCCTTATGGGAATGGGAGACACAGAGACCCTGCACATGAAACGACAGTCATCCCTGATGTTAAAGGAAGAAGAGCTCCTTCCACACACAAGAAGGGCTTGCTTCCTAGCGGCAGTGACCTTATAATGAGGCCCCTGAGATGGCTGTAGCCCTGGCGAGGCACGGGCGAGGCCTGGGTCCCCAAGTCAGCAGGCTGAGGTGGAGATCTGGATTTTCATCACACTTGTGGATGTAATTAACTGCGAATTTCAGCTCTCCCTACTTCACGCAGAAATTATTTGGAGCAGGCATGTTGTTTATCTTTTCAAGCCCTCCTAGTTTTTCTTTTAAGAAATGAGTAATTGTCAGTCCCACGAGGCCAGAATTAATTCCTAATGTGATTTTTTAAAAATTCTTATTTTGAAATCATTACAATCTTAATGGGAAAGTTGCAAGAATAGTAAAATGAGCTCCTACACCCTTCACCTAGATTTACTGATTGCTATTCTTTCGCCCCATAAGCTCGACCATTCTCTCTCTGTAAAAGTGCATTATTTCATTGGGAATCACTTGAGAATGAGTTGCAGACAACACTACCCTTTACCAAAAGCAGGAGCTTTAACAATGATATAAACTAACATCCAACCCACAGCTTGTATTCCATTTCTGCCAATCGTCTTAATAATAATGCCTTTTATAGATTCCTGCCGCCCCACCCCCACCGCATCCCAGGATTCGGCCTAGGATCACACACTGCATTTATGTGTCTAGTTTTTCTGTCCCTTTGGTATCCTATAATCCAAAACCCTAATGTTGTTGAAAGATGCTTTCGCTGCGGCACCAGAGAAACAGAACAGATAGAGAGTAGCAACATGCAAAGAAAGGGGGGAAATCCCTAAATGTAGTGATAAACGGTCAGAGGGGGAATACCAAGTGCCCCTTCAGGCTTCAGCGGTTGCTCCAGGAATTGCATCATGTGCTCAAAGCTGAGAAGGCAGACATGCGAAGTTAAGAGACTTCTATTTTGGTCCATGCTTTTGTCCAGAGACAACTGCCATGTTCTGCTCTAATCACCGAAGTCTCTCCAGAAAGAACTTTATGGAGCCCTGATTACATTTCCAGGCTGGGAGAGCAGTGTACCCCCAGCCTTGGGTCTCACAAAGCACCTAACTCAGTCCATTCTACCCCAACAATGGATTCTCACACTGGGCAAGCAATTGGTTTTCATTATGTAAATCACTTCATTCTCTTCACAAATACGTGCACGGAGCAGGGAGCCACTGCGGGTCAGATAGGGTGTGATGATTTGGGGTAGGACCAGAGGGGTTGAGGGAGGCCTGGCTTGTTGTGGTGGTCACCGACCACAAGCGACTGGGGTGGATGAGGAGACTGGGCCACAGAAGTCTTAGGACTGGCCTTGGGATGCAGGGAGGAGGAGAATTGGCACAACGCACAGCGATGCGTTTTATCTGAACTTCTGGGGGAGGGCAGGACGCCAACAGGTGCTGGACCCCCGTCTAGCAGACACTCTGCAGCTGCCCCGTGCTCACTGTGGCTTTGCTGGACTCAGCGGAAAGAGAAGCGAGAGTCACCCGGACACCCTCGAGTCTCCCTCCCCGCAAGGGGCCTGATGATAAGACTGGTCCCAGGGAGGGGCTGAGTGCCCAGAACATTCTGGGCTTTTCACCATCTCACCGTGTTTTGAATGGAGTTAGTGTTTGAACCAGTTGATTAAATGTCCCATTGATCTTCAAACAATTTTTAAAATTATTATTTTTTCATTGTAACTAAAAGAAATTGGGAGAATACAGAGAAACAGGAAGGAAGGAAGGAAAGAAGGAAGGAGGGAGGGAACCCTTAGTTGAATACCCTTAAACAAATGCATTTACCATTAGAGGGTATTTGTTCCCATTGTTCCAGCATACTCCACACTGTTGTTATTAGTGGAGCCTCCCTGTTTTCAGGACTAGGACAAATGTATTTTGTACAACACATTAGAATAATTTCTCCATTACGCTTTTATTCTGACAGCATTTACTTCATACTTAGCACTGAACAGGCACTTATTTCCTTTTAGGCATGAAGTCTGTAACTAGGGTTTGCTTGTTGCCCCCAAGTAAAGAGAGACTTGAGGGAGCAGAAGAGGCCGAAGGCTCAGAGTGTGGGCTCCACACCCAGACCATCTGGTTCAAAGCCCCAAGTCCCCACTGACAAGTTGTGGGACGTTGGGCCTTAGTTTTTCTATCCGTAATAGGACATGATGAAAGTACTGACCCCAAAGGCTGCTGTGAGAATTAAAAGGAGAAAATGCTATGAAGTGCCTGGTATATAGTAAGCACTGCATAAATATTAGCTACTACTACTATTATTGTCATCACAACATGGTTTGAAATGTCGGGTTGAAGGCACAGACTGGAAAGCTGATAGAAAGCATTTCTCCTTTAAAGAATAAAAACTGAAGTGGCTAAGAAGTTAGTGGCCTTTAAGCAGTTGTTGAAGGCCGTGTAATACATACATATGGAACCAAATACGAAGTACAAACACCTGCGTGCAGTATTGCTACACCTGCCTCGCTGACAGGTGACCGGTGTGGGTCTGGTCCTGCATCCTTTTCCCCTTGACGGCTTCCAGGAAAGAAGCCCTTGGTTCCCATCTCATCCAACTCACCTGCCACTATACCAGCCTCACAGTTTCTTAAAACACATTTATAACCGGTTAGGATGCTGATGCTATCTTAAGTTCCCTTTTCTACCAGCTCTTTAAGGAAAAGACTGAGGAAGATGCTCTCAGGACATATTTTCCACCATCCTTGCTAAATGCCGCCACTTCCTTCTTGTTTGTGATGGGAATCAGAATCCTATGGACTACAGGAAAACCTTGAGCATATTTCGTCAATTCAAAACAAGTATTTTTCTCTCCTTTTTCAAGGGCACTATCATTTTCTTCTTTCTGTGGGAATCTGGGTCCTGATTTCCTATTGACTATTCATGGGAATGCAACATTTTCCTCTTCAGGAGAGGTTGCCTGGAGCAACTAGCAGGTAAGAATCAGATACCAACTGCTTACAGAAACAGCCTCTTTGTAACTGTGAAGTTTAAAATTATATTTGAACCTAAGTTTATAAATCAGCTTTTTATGGAATTTAGTAAAGTTTATAAACAGGAATTTCAAGTAACTCTGTAATAATAATGTTTATCGTTGAAAGTACTAGCTTTTCATTATTTATGTATAGTTTACACACTTGGCCCAAGGCTGTGTCAATTTTTAGCCTCAATTTTTATTTACTTCTACAGAACAACGTCATCGCCTAAGGTTCCTTTTATACTTGACCTTATCAAAATCCCTTGATGTTCCTCACCATGTCCTGCCGCATCTCTGTGGCCTGGCCACGGACACTGGCTCTGCCTCCACTCAGGCCACGCTCTGTCCTCTCTGGCCTCTGCGGACACTGGCCTGCCCCCTGCTCTCTGCGCACTCCCTCCCGCCGCAGGGCCCTTGCACAAGCTCTTTACTAGGACAGGAACCTCTGAGAGGTTCGTGATGGCGATGCCCACAAAGCTTAGCTCGCGCACCCCTTCTTTGGGAATGCTGCCTCGCCTTCCCTGCTGGGGTGAAATCTCTAGAGCAGGGGTCCTCCGTGTGGTCTGGGACCTGCGTCACCAGCACCACCTGGGTCTCAGGCTCACCTAGCCTACTGAATCAGAAACTCTGGGGGTGGGGGAGCTCAGCAATCTGGGTTTCAGGATGTGCTCCAGGTGATTCTGACGCTGCTCACGTTTGAGAACCACTTGCTAGGAATCCTGTGGCGCTACGGAGCGCTCCCTTCTGGCACTCATGGCCACCACACTCTCATATTCATGCGACTGTGTGATGAGTGTGTTTCCCCCACTATCCCAAGGGTGAGAACTATGTCTTTCTTGCTCACCACTGCATCCCCAGCACCAAGCGATGCTTAGCATGTAACAAATGCTCAATAAATATTTTTGTTCAATAATTAACAAATGTAACATTTACGAGGACAGATATTGTAACAGAAGAAACTGGTTAAAGAGATGAACAGGTAATTTACAAAAGAAGCAGCAGAAGTGGAAAACATTTTAACATGCTCAGCCTCAACTAGTAAACAAAGAAACTGGTAGAACAATGTGATGTTCCCCCCAACCCCCTTGACCAGGCTAGTGAAGACGGAAGGGAATTACACGTGGATAATCACTGTGGTAGGAGCGTGCATTTGTGCAGCCTCTCTGCACTTCAGTTTGGCGTCATTCTGAAAACTGAAAATGAAATCGGCAGCTCCACCCTCAGCCATTAACTCTGAGGATATGTCAGGACGCGTGTGCACAGGCATACGGATGTACCAGAGTGGACACCGTGACACTGTTAGTGACTATAGCTTTGAAATAGTGCAAATGTTCATCAATAGGCACTAGTGTAAGTAAACGGTGGTCATTCAGAACACCACGTACTGTGCAGTCAATAAAAAGGATGATGCCAAGGTGAATTAATTGATTACAATTAATTCATGATTCCAATATTTAGTCAAATTTAAAAAGCTTAACTTAATTAAAAATGTGTATCTATAGGTATACGTAGCAAGAGAAAAATGTCTAGACATATATTCAGCAAAAAAATGTTAATGGTGTGATTATGTGATCTTTATTTTCCTCACAGTAATTTTCTAATTTTTTTCGATATAGCATATAATACGAAAACTTAAAATATAGCATGTTAAACATCAAGGTTAGCTTAAGCAAAATATACCTGGGAAGGTAATGCAATTTAATAAAAACAAAACCAAGTCAAGAGAACCCTCACAGTATGACTTTTCTGCATTGCTCACTGTCCTGGGTCAGCCGGACTGCCTTCTCCATTCCCACCGACCGTCGAACCTTGCCCGCCGCTGGCTGTGGTGACCAGCACGTCCTGTACCACAGGCACTGACCAGGATTGGGCAGCTGGTGACGGCCAGGGTGCATGCCAACTGCAGCTAAGAATTCCTGGCACAGCAGAGGACAAATCGCTAACCTGAACCAAGAATTCCTGAGGCAGCCGCATCTGTGGAGGGCGTGCGTCCACACCCAGGGCTGCAGGGTGGGCATCGGTCTGCTGGGAGCCTCTACACTCCCAGGGAGGTTGGGGACGCTCATTGGTGAGCACACCTGCAGCCTTGTAAACCCTTCCTTTCTATCTCTCCCCTTGTCTCGGCCTGAACACACACGCTTTCTTGGCTGGCTGTTTCCCAGAAAGGGTGCGGTGGCACTGGTCAGGTGGGTGAACCAGTGGGATGGTTGTAAAGTCCACTCTGCGTGGGTGTCGGAGCGGCACCCAGCTCATCTCACGCCCCTGCTGTCACATGGCAGGAGGTGGTGAAAGAGTGAGCATGGAGATCGAGGGCAGAAACTCCTTGACCTTGTAGCACAGATTAAGAAAACAGCACCTGAGAGCTTAAACTGAGATGAGGTTGAAGCATAAAACAGGTTCTGAACACAGAGAGCTGATAACGACACGGTGCAGAAACTTCCATATGCAAAGTCCCACAACTCAGTGACGCGGTATCCTGATGGCCACCGGGCTATTAAATTCACTTCTTGAAGCTACAAAGCAGGGTGACATGCTCTTACTATAAAGAGGCAGGAAAAGAAGCAAGAACTCAACGCAACCTCCTCACCGTAGCGCAGGTGGGGTGTGTAAAACTATGCTTGGATAGGAGACGTGTAACGAAGGCCAGTGGCACATTAAGTCTACCGAGAGGCCACATGCTCAGCCATTCATTCTCTACAAACCACAGTGCACCGCTAATGGGCTTCTGAGTCTGGTGCCAACTGGCAGGCACTGTCTGGGTGCAGGGTGGGGGCTATGCAAAACACTTTCCGGCTGTGACTCTTAATTTTTTTTAAAAATTAGGCTTCTACTAGATGTTTAGGCTGTGATGAGGTGGATCAATGATACTTAATTATTTATACATATTTATTGATGATAGAGAGAGAGGAACATCAATCAGCTGCCTCCCACACACACTCCAACTGGGGATCAAACCTGCAACCCAGGCATGTACTCTGACCGGGAATTGAACCCGTGACCCTTCAGTGCATGGGACAATGCTCCAGCCAACTGAGCCACACCAGCCAAGCTGGGTCAGTGGTATTTAAATGTCTTGATCTCCCACACATGTGGGAGACATGGTCCTGGACCATAAAGGGCACTGCTGTCCAGCCCAGCACTTACGTCACTTCTGGGAGCAGTCGGGAGTGAAAAGAAGCCACGTTTTCAAGTGAGAATGTTCATTTTTTGGCACTGATAGCCTCATATTGACTCTCTTCCAGGTAGATATCAATGAGAAATTGGTATATAGATAGCTAATGACTGTATATCCTCTGCATAATTACAATGACCTGAAGTGCTTTCAAAATGCCACATTAACTAATTGAGTCCTGTTGAAGTTATAATATCCTAATTCAAATCTCCTGCCCAAATACACTTGCAGAACCTTTGTTTAAAGATGGATTTAGAGAACTCAAAAAGCACTCGGTGCCTAGTACACAGCCAAAGTCCTTCCCACCCCCTTAAAAAAGCCCTCAGTGTAGCTCCTGTTCCAGCTTGTAGGGACCTCTTTGTCCTGTTTCTGGATTGCTGTGTTTTCCATTTCCGGGAAAAGAGAGCCTTCAGCCTAACTTCACCCCAGTTTCACTTTTCGGTTCTTGTTTGGCCTCCACCATCACCCCTTGCTGCCGTAGAGTCGCATCTGGCACACGGGCTGCGGGGGCATCGGCGCTAGCATGTGCCGTGAGAGCAACTGCAGCCCACGTGCCTGCAGCCCTCAGCATCGCAGGAACAAGATCTGCAGCGCCCGCAGCGCCAGGGCTGGCTGCCCTCCACTGAAGTCACACCACCTACCCAGCACCCAAACTTTCCACCCCACTGTATTTACCAAAGACTTCAAATAAAATCCAGCACGTAAAACTGTAATGTACCTTGGGCAACAACTGTCAAAGAACAGTAACTTCTCTGGGGAGGGAGGCAGGAGAAAGTGTAACACTCTCCAGCTCTGCAGTAAATCAGTTCATTGTAAAAGAGTTTATTGAGACGACAGCGTAGGTATCTAGTAACTGAAGTGAGATAGTTTCTTACAACATGAATGAAATTGTTACATGTGTATAGACACACAGATAGAGAGGTACATACACACAGACATCTAATTAATTTAATCCATATATAGAGAGAGAGAGAAGAAGGAAGAGGAGGGGGAGGGGCATGAAGGGGACAGAGAGGGAGGGGAGAGGGAGTGAAGGAGAGAACGGCCATCAACGGCTATGGAACGGCTATGGTAATAAACACAGCAACAGAATCAACAGTTTTAAAACTCCATTGTGTAGGATCGAACTTATTTTTTCTAGCTTACAGGATTAAAACTGGATTTCAACCTAGAGGTAACGCATTGCCTTGACATTAAGAATAATGTCAGGCTGTGTAAAAAAATTTTTTTTAAAGAATATGTGGCATTATTAGCCAGAGTAAGACATAACTGTTATGTTTAAGGGAAGAAAGCCTTTATTTGTTCCCTATACAATCATAACTCAATCAACCAAACAAGGCTGCCCCCACCCCCCAGCCACCATTATAATGGGAGTTTTGTGTAAGCGCCTTGTTTGTACAAAAGCCTGACGTTAGAGTCTTGAGGGGTAATCCTAAAGCTGTTAGACCGAAATTAAAACCAATCTCACCGGTAGATCTGGGTTTTTAAGACAGCTCTGTGTAAGAGGGCTATGCTGATTATACCGGGAGATAAGCCCTGCACAGTCTAAGGGTGATCACTTCAGCAAACATGGGCAGGGCAGGGTAATTTTCTAGCTTTCCACCTCACGGAAGAGCAAAGACCTCGCAGGCACTGTGTTAAAAAGCGGCAGATTCCTTAAGACGTGCAGGCATGCTCCGCGTAAGCCTGAGTGAGAGGTTGACTTTGGCTCCTTAGACCTTAAAAGTAAAATGATAAATTAGTGCGCCCTGTAGTACGGGTTCACCCATCACTGAAACAGGAGAACTAGCAGGGAAGGGCTTTCGCCCTATTTCCACATGCTTACATCAGACGGGAACTCAGTAGTACGGATCAACAAACATCTGGATGGCTTCCAACTTTCTGGTTTTTCTTAAAATAAAGTCTCATCTCGGTCCCCATCCCGGCACCTCCCCACCCCCACAACCCGCACACCACAACCAGAATGCCTCGCGATGATCTCAGCATCACGTTCTGACACTTTCAAACAGAACCACGGACACTGTCAGACATCTATTTCTGTCTCCCTAGTTCCTGTTTCTTCATGTGGACTTCTGCATGGTTTTCTTTGTTTACGTCGTCACGATGCCCCTGGCCCTTTCCAACTCAGGTTTAGAAGACTCCAGAATTCCCTGCCCTGCTCCCCACAAACCGCTTCTTGGAAGCTCATTTGTGTTTTGCTTGATAACAGCATCCACAGCCAATTGCCGAGCACGCCGAGGATACCGGGGGCTGGTTAGACTCTGGCAGCGCACCCCGACTCTGTCGATGGGGGTGTCTCAGAGTGCTGGGACAGTGAGGGGACAGGGGGCCATCAGCAGCACTGGGAGCTTGGGGGCAGGGGGTTGGGTGGGGACAGGTGGGAGCTTCTGTGGGAGCAGAAAAGCATGCAATTCCTTTGAATCTGCTTCCTGAACCAATAAAACAAAATTCCTTCATACTTTGTGTAGGTGTTATGGTTGACTGGGAGGATTCCCTGCATGCAAATGGTTCTTCCCGAGCTGGAGAGAGCGGCAAAGAAGCCTTTCGGAGAAGCATTTCTCGGCTGAACTGTGTCTGTTGTCTGTTTCCAACAAAAATACTTTAACACAGCGTCACTGCACGTTGGTTCAGCGGTGCATGTGAACGAACTTAATACACCAGGGGAAATCAGAAATGGATTTTATTAAGTTTATTAGCAGCTAAAAACACGATACTTCAACAGTGGGAGGAAAGTGATCCACCCACACAATTTGAGAGGAATGAACATTTGGCTTTAACTACAGCTAATATGTGAAACCTAAAACCTAGTTTTCCATCTAAAGACCTTTGGGGTCCATTTTTACACCACTTTGATCAAACCAGGAATTAAAGTTCAAGCTGGCTCGCTCTGGTCCTGGAGGGTGCTGGTGTTTCTCCGGTCACACCTCTGCACATCAGCATTTCCTCGGGCTTATCTCTCCCTCCCACCTTAGCTTAGCTTGGCTCCCAACCAAGGATGCATTTCTACCAATCAGATGCCACCGCTCCCCTTGGGCAGCCAGGAGGCCCAGGGAAGCAGAGTAGACATGGGCAGAGGCACAGCAGGGGTCACATCAGGAGCCTTGCAGGGTCACCGATCTCTGAGGCCACTTTGCAAAACAGGGTGTCAGCTAAGATAAAAGGCAGAGGAAGGGGCCGTCCATGCCACTCCTGCTCACGTTTTAGAGAGGAATGACGGTATGAACTACAGAACAACTACCAAAAATGTCCTTTGAAAACTGGCCACAGCTGGGCCTAGCACTTCATTTCCTTCTCATGACACCGAGAGGGATCTCCTGTTACCGTCTGCCTTTTACAGATGAGGAAACAGGCTCAGTAAGCAAAGGGGACTTGGCCAAGGGCACAGGGTGGTGAGGGACAGGGCCGGAGACTGAGCCCACGCCTCGATCGCCTGGTGTCCAGCATCACGGCTGCAGCCAGCACTTCTTCCTGCATCAGAGGGCCTTTGACCCCTTGCCCTGGAATTACCTGTTGGCATGTTTTATAAATGCAGATTCTTGGACCCCACCCTGTAGGTGTTGACTTAGCAGGTCAGGGATGGGGACCAGGAAGCTGTCTTTTTAAACTGTGCCCTGGGTAACTCTGAGGCGGAGAAGTGTTTGTGGGTCACTGGACTAGCTGCCGTGTACATGCAGGTGGAGACTTTGCCAGGACGGAGCTGGTGGAGAAAAAGGGGTGCTCCTTTCAGATGCTCAAAAGAAAATGCAAAGCGGAGCTTTTGAGACAACTTGCAGTAATATGAGACTCTAAATTATCAGACCTCCCCAGTTCAAGCCCACCTCCTCCCTGAGCTGTCCTGTTCAGTTAGTCCCCAGTGGACCCCCGTTCTCCAGATCTGCTCCGCTCCAGTGTGGGCCCCACAGTTACACCCTGCTTTGTATTATGTAGCTTTCCTTTGTTTTACAGGTGGTTCTTGCCTAAATACAATTTACAAATAACTGAGGGGATATGAAGTAAGTGACAATTCTTACACACGAAAATGCTCAGGGCAACACTGTTTATAATGATGAAAAACTGTAAACAAACAAAACGTCCAGCAGCAGAAGATTAAACTGTGCAGACATTCTAAACAATGGTTTGAGGCATATTTAATGATATGGAAATCTGCTCACATTATGTCAGATGGAAAAAGTAAAAAAAGCAAAAACCAACTCCATATGATTTTTTGAGGAACAAAAATGAAAGCAAAAGGTTGGAAGAAAATATATCTAAATCCTGAGTGGGCATTTTTGGGTGGTCAGATGACAGGTAATTTAATTTTCTTTTTATATTTTTCTGTGCAGGGCGGGGCAAGAGTAGGCTTCCAGCTGCGAGTATGGAAAGCAGACTTTATTCTTGTATTGTTATTTACTAATTATTGTATTATTTTCCATCCAAACAACTGCAAACCTACTTTTGCCCAACCCTGTATGAGACTAATTTCCATGAAAACACATTATATTAAACTATCATGAAAAAATAAGAGCAGCGAAGAAAGAAAAAGTAAAAGCAAAAGAGAGACTGTGCTTTTCCTCAAAGAGCTTAAGACTTAATGAGCCAAATGAGCAAGTTGTGTCTGGAGCTGTTACCCTCACCTGTGCTCCCAGTGCACCTTGACCTTCTCGCTCCCTGCGCTCTCACATACCAATTCTGCATTACCGATATCACTGTGCCCGGCTGACTCTGCTAGGAGGCGAGGGCGGGCGGAATCCTCCTTGGTCACCCTTGTACCCATAGCACCTCGACAGGCTCACACAACACTGCCTTTCAATATATATTTTTAGCTTAATGAATGAATGATATACGTCTCACTTCCCCAAATAAGCTATCAGTGCCTGGAGGACAGGGCTCACATCATATATATTTCTGAATTTCCTGGAATACCTGAGTTGGGCATGTAGTAGGTGCTTAATAAAGACTCGCTTGTCTGCTGGGGATCACGTGGAAAACATGCAGGCCGCGGAGAGGAGCCAGCCTCCTGGAAGCCGGTCTGGAGCCCAGGCAGGACTCCAGCACGAGTCAGTCGGAGCCCGCCTTCCCGCTGCAAGCGCTGCACGCACTGAAGGCTGACGCTGTGTGCTGAGAGATGCAGCGAGGTAGCCCCAGATCTTTATCTGCAAAAGCAGTCATGCCTTAACACATGGCTCCACCCCACCCCTTTTGGAAAAAAGATTGATAAGCATAATGATGATGTTTTAATGAGCTTAATTGCACATTCCTTATGGTCTTGCAGAGTTGCCAACCAGTACTTCAACATCCAGCAGTTTACTTATAATAACTTTCCCCCCTTTCCCCATGCCGGGGAGCATAATTATTCCTGCGGTACTTCGGCCCTCGCTCCCTCCTCCCCTCCCTCTCTCTTTTTCTTGCAGTTTTTTCCCTTTCTGGGAATGACTCTAAATGGGTATCTTTGAAAGGAGGGTGGCAGGCTGCTTTTGGTACAGGACTTACCAAGAACCCTTTCATCAAAGAAGTCCTTGTGAGCATGCTCTGGACCGGAGCCAATCAGATCATCTCGCTGTCTGTTTCTGAAGAGAATCTGACCCTGGTATGCGAGTTGAGCCCGAGTCTGCAGACAGGCTGACTGCACTCCCAGGCCAACCTGTCTTAGCTGGCTGAAAAAATGCTGAAGGGAAAATTACCTGTTTGGCTCCAGACGGAATTAACCTTTTTTTTAATATATATATATATACACACAAGTATGTTTATTATTTTTTTGTTTAAAACTGTTTGCCTATCTAATATATTCATTAATGTTATCTGGTCAGTACTCAAAACATTTTGAAATATGTGCAAATGCAATAAGGCTACGAGGCCTGGAGGCAAAATAAGATGAATTTTCTAATTAAATGACAGAAAGCTGTTTTGGGATTAACGAATGGCAGTTGTATAATCTGTTTACGGGCTCTGCTTCGTGCAGGGACATTTGGTCCACCAACAGGCCCTGGTGGGCTAAAGAGCCTGGGGACTCCATACCCCACCTCCTCCACTATCCCTTCCAAAACCACACCCCACCTCAAATCAAATACGGAAGGCGGACAGCGTGGCCCCAGCCTTGGCAGACCCCTGCCCCTCCTTAAACAGCACAGGGGGCTCATCCGCGGGGGGTCCGCCTTCCCAAGCAGGCGCCTTCCTGTCCTGGGTGCTAAAGATATGGCACTGAATTCTAAGTACACTTGTCTTCTGCGCGGGGTTACCGAAATTTCTTACTTTCTCTTCAAGCCCCAGCCCCCAAACCATCTTAGGAACGCATTTTTGACATTTCTGGACAATTCCAGAAAAAGAGCCTCAGTGAGAAATATGTTTTGTAACAGCTTATTTGAGTAACAGACCTGACACATTTCTTCTTTCCTGGGCCCATTCGACAGTGTGGCCCTCCTCTCTCTCCAAAAGCCCAGGTTTGTGGGTGCTGCGCACACAGCTGCCTCCCGAATGCTGGGCGCTGGGCCGGCTGCCCGGGCACAGAGACAGAGAAGGTGTGACCTTCACCCTCAAGGAGAGGGTCTGGGCACCTCTGCTCCTGGTATCTTCTGGATCAGCTGGAGGGGTTAAAACATAACAGCAGCTCGATACCACTGAAGTCCTGACATCGGCACTATGTAAAGGTGATCGAAATGTTGTGCTGTGTATTTCTTCTTTGTACTTTTCAGAAATTTCCAGAATTTCTACAATGAACTTTTACTTTTGTAGGAATAAAATATGCTTTAAAAAGAAACTTCTTGGGGAGCACCGAACAGGCACATTCCTGAATTAAGTGGAGTTGACTTAGGGACAATAGGCCAGGCAACACCCAGCGATGGGATGGTCGGAGGGGGTCTGAATGAAAAGGGGGGGATTTTAATGAGCAGGGCAGCTTGAGAGTCACAGCTGGCTTGGGCTAAGTCCCTGGGGTGTTAAATCAAGTAATAACAAAAATATGACCGTGTTTTACATATGAGATTTCATAACTTCCTGAGACGTAAACAAGCCCTCCCCCTTGGCGTCCCCTCCTAAGGAATGTCTACGTTCCTCCTTTTGGCTCAACTTCCTCCCCAAGTTTTCTTTATCTACACAGAGGTCAGTGCCGCAAACAGAATGCCGGCCCTGTTGTCCCTGGGGGTCCAGCCTGCATGTCTGTAATAACGGGGCGACGTCAAACCCAGGGAGGGGGAGATATTTGTGTACTTCATCCCTCCCTAGCGCCTGGACTCCTACCTCTGCAGTGCACGGAACTCTCCTTGTTACTGTTTCACACTTGACCCTGGAAAGGGCGCATGGAAATTCTCTGATGCTCTGGTTCACTCTAACCTGAAGGGTTCCTTCCTGGCACTGTTTTCTCTTTTATAATCCCCATAAAGTCACGGAGATAGGCTGAAGTTGAGGCTTTCCCAACCATAAGAGAAAGAAATATCAGATTCTCTTCATATAATATATTTACAGAAAATAATCTCACTCTGTCCCTGGGTAGGCACACATGCATCTGGGTGGGCGGGGGGGAGTTTATTTTTCCCCTTGCACAGTTTCTTTTCCCATACCAAGGGAAAGAGCTAATTTTCATCGCTGAGTTGTTTTTCTGAATGACCGAGGGGGAAAAATGATGGAAAAAATTCCTAGCAAACGGTGCATGACATGCTATAAAACTATTAGATAACAGTAATTGTAGGTTTAGTCTCAACAGCAGAATGCTGTTTACTCTGGAGAGAAAATGCTCATATTTTGAGCAAAATAAACTCTTTCTAGGATTTTTTTTTTTTTTTTTTTTTTTTAAAGACAGAGAGGGGAAGGGAGGGAGAAAGAGAAGGAGAGATGCATGGATCGGCTGCCTCTCACACATGCCCCGACTGGGGACTGAAACTGCAGCCCCGGCATGTGCCCCGCCCAGGAATCAGACAGGCAACCTTTTCCTTCACGGAACAGCACCCAGCTAGCTGAGCCACACTGGTCAGGGCTCTTTCTAGGACTTGAACACTGTCTGCTGCTCTGAGAATAGTAACTGAAAAAACAACAAAAAAACCCCAACAAAAGACCTTCAACTCTTTCCCTTCCAATGCTGGGGAAAGTGGCTTTGGGGTATTTGTTCTTTCCAGTTATGGGATTAAGGGTTGTACTATTATTACATTCAAAAGTCTGACACTTCTTGGGTTTTTTTTTTTTTTTTATTCATACATATAAACCTGGAGAAGGAATTCTTTTTGCAGAAATACGTTCTGAGCCTGACGGCTGACGATACATTTCACTCTGGATATGGTGTAAGTAGAATGCCCACTTATTGCCATCTTCTGAGGGGAGCACCTATTTTATGTAATCTTTTCTTTTTAAAAGGCCATTTTTCCAATGTATAACTAAGTCTGATTTAATTGATAAAAAGCTTTCTACAAAATACACATACAAATGAGGAAAAAAACCTTTTTCCAGGCCACACATCTAACTTACTGATTTGTAAAATATGGTTTCAGACTTCACAAACTACAGGCCTCTGTCACACACACACGTGCACATGCACACACACACACACACACACACACAAGCGGGATAAAAAGTCCATGTGCATGAGATGAAGAACCAAAAACAAGCCTGCACCGTCCCCAAAAGAGAGACTGCCAAACCACCACACCCCCCGTGAAATGGAATTTAAGGAGGTAAATGGCAGAACACCAACCAGGCCCCAGAGTTCTTCTTCTTCCTTCTTTTTTACTTATCGTTTTCTTCTTTTTCCTTTTCCCTCTTTTTCCTTTTCTTTTCTGTTTTAATTAAATTTATCGGGGAGACATTGGTTAATAAGGTCAGATAGGTTTCAAGCGCACTGTGACACTAGATCTGTACATTGCACCGTGCGCCCACCGCCTGGAGTGTTCTTTCTCCCCCGTGCGCCGGCACTGGGGTTGGGGAGGCTGACACAGAAAACAGCTCATGGTTTAGTGCGTGGAGGAAACGTTTTAGTCTGAAGGCTGCCCTTCACCTGCCTAAAGCAAGCAGGACTTGTAAAACTGCCACAGCAGGGCGGGAAATACATTTTTAGTGGGCATCTTCGCACAGAATATCCCCACTGAGGGAGAACCGTACCTTCAGCATTTTCAAAGATTTCTCAAATGGGACAAAGGTCAGAGAGTGCTAGGGCAACAGGAATGAAGTGGACATCTGTGAGTTTTTCTTTCAGGAACTGCAGCTGGTGCGCTGGAGATGCCTCTGTAATCAGGGCATTAATTCTGTTTCAGAGTAGTAAATAGTGTAATTCAAACAGCATGAGCCAGGAAGGGACACAGGGCAGGATCAGAGGACAAAGTGAAGTCAGTGTGACAGCAGAGGAGGAGGCTCTGCTTGGAGCCAGACTGGGCTCGGCCCTGGTGGCCCCCGACCACGGGTCGCACCACAGCTCAGTGGGCAGGGACTGGCAATTAACGCCAGCAAACTCCGCACAACTGCATCTTGCGGTTTCTCTATACCTGTTTCCATTCCACGGTCCTTTTCCATTACCTGGGCAAAGTTATGTCCACACTATGACTTCGGTTCTTCTCAACAAGAGAAGAGAGACCTACTTTCTCTCTGAATTCTGAGTCAAAAGAACCCCATCATCGTAGTTAAGGAGATGCATCTGCTACCTGACTGGATAAGACCAGGTAAGTTGTAGCCATTAGAGGAAGCTGCCCGACCTCTGTCTATTCTACCATCACCAAAACTCACTGTTGAGCAAAGCAAGCACAGGCTGCCCCCTCAAGGGTTTTCATGTGTCAAAGAGACTGTGTGACCGAGGAGAGTAGAGACCCACTCCTTACTTTGCAGGGACGTGGCATCACGCACACTCTCCTGTGGCACTACTCTAACACGCACGAGCTCTAGGCTGGCACGCGGGAGTCCTAGACTCTCATCCTAGTTCTTCATGCTAATGGAGAGATGGACAGTTTCATTTCTTCTGTTGATCCTATTTACAAAGGTGACTATAATTGCCTCCAATGGGACTCTAAATTTTAGAAAAAATGAACAATAGTTTAAGTGATGTGTTAATGCTCCCCCATGATGCCCAACAGTATGAATAGTTTGTTGTACAACTGCTCCTCCCTATCTCTCAGGATCATATGACATTAAGGCAACACCTCTAACTGCCTCTTGAGCCATTTAGAAGAGAATGCACTTGCGTTCCTCTGCCCCCTCACTCCACACCAATATCTCCCTTCCCTTCTTAAAATGTTGTTAATAATCTCTCAAGGTACATACTTCACTGCCACACATAAAATTGCTCAATGCTAATTAAGTTGCAAAAGGCTTTGCCCTAACAATTCCAATCATACATTAAATGCAATTAATGGAATGAATGAGATAAAAACATTTCCAAAATTCAGCCCAGGCGTATCTTGGGCAGAACACCTACGAATACCTGAGGCCATGTGTCCCAACAGGAAGTACTAGGGCCAATAGTTCTTAAAGAAAAAATCTTATGGCCAAGAGGATCCTAATTAAACATGTTTACGTACAACTAGTCAGGTTTTTTTTGGTGGTGCAGTTCACCAGACTCGCAGAGACTGCCCCAGGGAGGCAGCAGGGTGGACAGAAGGCAGTGGTTGATGACCAGCTGCTGTCAAAAGGATGATCTGAAAGCCCCATGTGAGTTTGCAGACCACAAACCCGTGGGCTGCCCTTGCCTTCCAACGACCCTTCCTCCTAAGGCACAGCCTACTTTGCTGGGTATTCTCTCCCCTTTCTATGCTGCTCTCGGTGAACATTGCAAATGGAGTTCAACTAGATACCTAAGCTTATGAGAAGGGAGAGGCTGGTGTTTCCAGGGCTGGCCATGCACAATGCTGGCCTGGCCCAAAGCCTTATAACTTAGTAAGGAGCGATGCCCCTCCAGAGTTACCTGCTTAAAACGGGCTCTTGGTAGGAATGGTCCTTATCTGGTTTGGTATTTGGCCATCTCTCACCCAAATGGCATAGTACTGGAACTAGCTTTGTTCATTGCTTAGGCAAAAATGCAAATCGGCATTTTGTTTGGCTTACTTGCTGTTTGAACAAAGCTTAGATCGAATACTTTAAGAGAGGCCATGCGTACTGCAGTTCACCCCAGCCCCCACTCCTTGCTGTGTGGCACCTGGCCAGCCTCACCCCACACATCATGTGACCGACCCACTTCCTTCTACAGCCATCTGACCCCTGGGCTAGAAGCAAAGGTGCACCTTGCAGGGCCTTTTCTTAGTAATTATTGAACATTGCCGTCTTCCCTCTATAACATACAGTCTATATGATTAGCTACCTAGCAGGAAGTTAACTACTGAGCACCTACTGTGTGCCTGTAATGCGAGACGCTGGAGTCACAGAGATGAGGGGGGGCACTTCCTGATTTCTAGAAGCTTGCTCCCTCATCCATGCCCTGGCACGTCAGCACTCTCTCTGCCAAAACACAGACCACATTCCTAGGAAATCTTTCTTCTGTTCTTACACAGAAAGTGACCACACTCTTAATTCTTTCCCCTTCCCTCAAATACGAGCACTTTACACCAAACACCAGTTTAAGCACTGACATTATTCTATAGGACTACGAAACTTTCAATGAGCTGCACTGACACTCAGACAGACAAAGGGGTGTGTGTGTGGGGGTGGGGGTGGGGGAGTGGTGGGTGGAGAGGCGGGGTCAGGAGGGGCAACCCAAATCCAGGAGGCAGTGGGAGAAGAAGAGAACAAAACACATGTTCACATACTCACCCTTAAACATAGGGGAAAACCAGTTGGGAAACTTCCATTTTCTTTTTGGGTGGTTATTCAAAAAATCCCATGAGCTACGTGTGTCTATGGAAACCTTCCTTATCTCAAAGATAGTGAGGCACTAAAGGCTGCTGTTGCCATGGAACACGCAGTATTTGCTTTTTATTTTATTGTACAATATCTTATTACAGAGATCCTGATAAAATTATGCATTCCTAAGCACAAATTAAGGCCATTCTACAGGAGCCTTTATGCACATACTTTATTTGTCAAATTTCATTAAAAACAAAAATCAGAGATGACTTCGAGATACGCAGTCTATCCCAACTCATCTCCTTCCGAGATGGAAAGTCTCTAAAACCTGCGGTCGGGGTGTCTTAGGCGAAAGGTCAGCTCATTTTGTTGACTCTCCGACCAAAGCCTGAGTCGAAACGCGAAAGTCTCTCTCCCACTGGAACGTTGCACAGGACAGATTTAAACATCAGTCTCTTTGTTTCCTCTTGAAATACAATAATGAATTTAATAGCATGGGAAGCTGAGCTGCTCTTCTGAAACAATAGTGTGCTGCAAATACAGCGGATGCTCCTTCCCCAGTATCCACACCGTCATACTCACTATGTCCCTATACTCGTGCGTACCATTTTAAACATAATACTCCATATGTAGTACTTCGACAATTATCTTCCAAGATGCGTAGCTGTGTATGTGTGTCTGTGTGAGTCACTGAACTGGTGTATAGTATTCTACGAATCCACCCCTTATCAATGCACGTGTATGATGCTTTTAAATTCCTGCTATTCCAATGTTGCAACAAGCATTCTGATGCATGTCCTTTTGTCAGTACGTGTAGGGATTTTTCTTGAAGTCTTCAAAGTTCAAGAGATTCGATTTCCAGAGTCCTAACTTCCATGTGTATTATTTGCTCAAACCCATCTTCCGAGAGTCACGCCGGAACTTCTTTACCGCTGTCTTGCCTCAACCGTCTTCTCGCACTCACTAAGTTGCTCTGCCCCGGTGTGTAAAATCGGCCCCGGTGTGTAAAACCGGCCCCGGTGCCAAACTGAGAGATGACTCGAACTCACTGCTGCCATGTGCAGCTGCCCGTTCAGCCACCGACCACAAAGCCCAGCGGGGGCGTTGGGTTCCTCCCTGTCGTACGCATGTTCCCGCCGAAGGTGCTCGGCCTGTGTCGGGATGGTCTGAACTCAGATACGCTGCAGAGAGGAATACTGCAGGTTTGGGTCATTTTTGTCCACTGAGAAGGTAATGATTTTCACCTCTTTTATTTTCAAAGAATGCAGCTCTCCTGAGAATCTTGTGAGGACAAAGCAAAGAGAATGTCAATAACGTGGTCTGATGGCGGCAGCACCTTATGTCCCCCGCGTGACAAATTCACAGACAGGCTCGAAGCTCTGTGCTCTGTACTTCTCCCTACGCCAGGGGTGGCAGACTCATTTTCACCGGGGGCCACGTCAGCCTCAAGGTTGCCTTCCAAGGGCCGAATGTTATTTCAACTCCTTAACAGTTAAGGAGTAATTACATTTATACAGTCCTAAAATTATTTCAACCCTTTGAAGGCAAGCGCGAGGCTGCCGTGGCCCCTGGTGAAAATGAGTTTGACACCCCTGCCCTCAGCGCTCCCTACTAACTTTCCACCTACCTTAGAAACAGGTTCAGAAGTGTCACCGCGGTCTTAGGGACAGATGCTAACATATTTAGAATGAGAAAAGGAAGTCGGGCTTGTTCTGTAGGAAAAGGAGGCCACTTCGGTTGTTTTGACAGTGAAGACTGGTTTCGCTAATTGCGTTATCCAGTGTTTGCATCGGTAAATTGCACGAGATACATCTATTGTTCCAAGGTTTTGATAAGAATATAATTAAAGCATATAAGACGAAAGCATTTCCTACAATAAGATTCTATTGGCAAAGATGGATTTCTGTGAACGGTAGTTTGTTTTTTCCAACCCTTTCCAAGTAGTATATTTAGTTCAACACGTTACTGCAAAGAGAGAAGCGTGACAAGTGTCCCTTGTGTGAAATGCGAGTACAAGTGTGTGGTCGGCCAGGACACGCCCAGGACACGCCTCGCTTCCAGAACAAGCAGGGCAGAGCCTGCAGGGCAATCTCCCTGCGGGATGTAAGTCCAGAGAAGCCGGACGGGCTCAGGTAGGATGACGGCGCGTGTTAGCGTAGCGGAGTCCCCAGCTGTAGGAATAAATTAGAGCTCCTGTAAATTGTTCTCTTAGTGCTATACACGGAGAACCCAACCGCCTGAGAAAAAGGGTGCAGCATCTCTCAGCAGTCAGTACAATCCTCACATGCGCCCCCAAATCGGATCCCTGGATGACTACCCCGACGGGAAGTATTTGGGGCGTGCTAGGGAAGGCACCCGTCTGCCTGGGCAATGCTGCCTGAGGCGGGCATGTCAGCAGCCTGTTGCAGGAGTGTCTGGGCAGGAATCCTGGCTGAGTGACCTGCACTAGGCCACTTCCTCTCCCTGGGCCACAGTTTCTCCTTCTAAAAAGTGAGGAGTTGGGGCCCACAGTCTCCGGCGGTTCCCTCTCGTCACCTTGACCTTGGCCCATCCCTTTTTCTCCAATGATCCCCAGGCGGATGCTTCCCTGGGACCCTTGGTCTGGGCATTAGGTCGTCACCACGGCCTATACCTGGGCTCCATGGCGATGGCCGCTGCTCCTGAGAACCGTCAAAAGCGACCCGGTGGAGTTTTAAAATGTACAAATAGGCAACACACAGAGAAGCCTGTTTCAGGCCCCCAGGAGGCAGCGCCTTGACCTCAGACACTTCACAGTGACCCGGGTTTGCCGGAAGGAAGCAGCCGCACTCTCCTCAATCCTTGTGAGGCTTCCTTTTACACAGCCGAGCCTCCAAGCAAGGATGGAGGAGAATCAAGCATGTATCAAGGCTTTCAGGGGTCCATAAATATTTATTTTTCCCCTTACCAATATTCTTATGTTTTATTCTAGGCACCCTAAGAGAAAAAAAATAGCTAATAAGGGTACTTGTGGCAGATGATGAAAATAGCCTTCTTAGCTTTAAGCATATTACAGAAAGACACTCAAAGAATTTCTCAAAGTATTCCCCTTCCCTTCTGTGGGAACTGTTCAGTGAGGCAAGGCGACTCCTGAGCAGGGAGACACGGGTAGGACGAGATGGACTCATCCGTGTGCACAGAGGGGCTGAGCATGCATGCTCCCAAGTCTGGCTGCCTTGGTTCAAATCCGGTCTCCGGCACTTGCTGGCTGTGTGTCTGGGCAAGTAAACGGCTGAGTCTCTCTCAGCCTCATGCTCTCCCTCTGTACACCGGAGCGGCCTCATACAGTTCTTGTGAGGACTGAATGAAAGCAGCAATGTAAACACACTCAGAGCTGGGGCTGCAGCGTAGTAAGGACTAAAACTACATTTTTATCATGTCGCCTTGTGATTCAGGCATATTAGAAAGATTATTCCATTGACTTATTTAGTAGGAAAATCTAGCAGATAAGCAGTCAAATCTGTCATTCGTGATAGCAATACACGCTGGGTTTTCTTTCTCCCAAGGAATTTTTTTTTTTTCATTATAAAATGGAAAGCCAAATCAAATTTGCTCAGCTAATTTTGGCCTGAGAGGTGTACTTAGGACCCTCAACATCTGCCTTACAGGTCAGCCTTATCAGTTCACACTTGTTAGGGTGAAAAACTCCTTTCCTATCACTGCGTCTGCCACTTCCCTTATCCTGTCTTTCTTCTGGAACAAGTGGCCTTGCAAGATACTTCACCCCTGATTTGGCAAACGCACTCGTTCTGTGAGAGAGAGTTCCGCCCCTGTGTACAGCCGCGGGTTGCCGGCGTAGGAGGGTTTATCAGAGAAAGCCTTTCTTCCGCAGGTGCCGTGGCATTGAGAGCAGGGCCCTGCTGGCTGTCCCCTTCTAATTAGGACCGTCCCACCATTTCCCAACTATGGCTCTTAGGGACACCAGGATAACTGTAAGAGGACTGCACTATATTTATCAACCCTTGGGGCAAGCTGAGAAATATTCCTAGCCAGAGGAGGAGGGACCGTTTTTAGAACACGGGTGAGGTAGGGGCAGTGAGCTTTGCTAAATGCACAGTTATCGGACATTCTGCATCATAATAAAATTTGTTTCAAATGCATGTTAAATTCCAGGGTCTTAAAGGAGGTTGGCCAAGGGCAGGCAGGAAGACCAAACCTGGTTCAAGGTTTGAATGCCCCTGTGTATGCTCAGATGTCGACCGACGGCTAGATGCTGAGTGCTAAGCTAGGGTCGGGAAGGGAGAGATGTTATCCAATAGGATGTGAGTGAACATAATTCAATAGACAAGAGCTAGACCTTTAAAAACTGGGTTCAAATCTTAGCTCTGTCACTTGCTACCCAAGTGACCTTGAACAAGCTTCCTGTGAAGTGAATGCAACTTCCCAGCACCCTGATAGTGTATGGGGCCAGCCCCTCACTGGTCTGGGCTTCTTCCAAGGTTCTGGGAGAGGCCCTAGGAATATGCTTGTTTGGTTTTGCATAATCTGCATATCTTTGATTTTGCATAACTTGTAAAAAGAACATATTTAACAATAATCCACCAGGACTAGTGTCTCTTTCTACTCTACTATCCTTTGTGTTGACATTGGATCGCCTGTTTTGGGTTCCAGTTAAGAGAAAGTTGAGTTAGGGATGATTTATTTTGGATAGGGTAGGGTATGTTTATATGTTTCACGGTCATTTCCATGTTTGGTTAAATTATTGCTGGCTGTCCTGGGCTGGAAATGGCCAACTCATCTAGTGGTGGGGTACGAAGTGGCAGGGTCAGAGATCATATGAACTTGTCTGAGAGCATCGGGCACTATGGTATGTGGGAGGCAGAGAGAGAAAGTGTTTGGGGCCAGAAGCCGGTCTATGTGGAGAAATGCCCACATCTATAGCTCGCCTTTGGGAAAGGTGAGAGATGTTTTTGTGACAACCATCTGAAAAACTTACATGACGTTGCTTTGATGTTACAAAATAATGGTTATATGAAGAAATGATTAAAGACTATGAAGCCAAAAATATAGAGAAGACAGTATTATAAATGTGTGTTACACAATCAATTAATATAACGATGTGATTTCTCTGGATGTTGTGTTGGTAGCATTTGCCTGCTTTTCACCATTTTGTTTGACCTAAAAACATTACTTTCATAGCTAGTTTTGAATGTCACCTCTCCTCCTCAGAGTGTCCCAAATTGGATAAGCTTCGGATCCCACAAAACCGGGATCTGCCCTGGATGGCTGACAGTTCCTCGCGAGGATGAAGAGAGTTGTGTCAAGTGGTAGCCTCTGCCATGCAGCGGACCTGTAGGAAGAGTTCGGCTGTACATATGCTCTTGGGGCTGGAGCGTGGGTGTTGGATTGGGGGGGGGGGCGGAGAATCGAGGTGGGGAAGCCAATTCCGAGTCTAAGCTCATGGTCTAGACAACAGAAGATGGGAGCTTGACTTTGCTTTCCTCTTATAATGTGCAACGGACACTGTAGAAACCGTCACTTTCGGGATTTGCAAATAACTGAATACCTGTAATTTCTTCTGGCTCAAATGTTTGGAATACAAGAAAGTCAAGGTAGCAAAGGCAGAGTGCATTCTTCCCCCATGAGCACATCATGTCTCTTTCCTCTCTCAGGGCAGGCCCCACCGTTTCATCTGGATTTCTTCCAAGTGCTTCAGACTTGGCTTTACAAACTCCTGAGTTGGAAAGGGGGCTTCGTCTGTATTTGTAAAATATTAATTCTTAAGTTTGTGCTGCGAAGGAGGGTGTTTACTATAGAATATCCCATATTTTTTATTTCTGAAATATTTGATTAAAAACGTATACAATGGAAGTATTTATTCAGTATTTTTAAGAAGGTACTCTCTTGAGAGAGAAAATTGAGAGGCAGCAGGAACGTCCCTGACTGTCCCGTAGTGCTGGGAGGTTCATGAGTCTTGGGTTTCCCATGCAGAGCTTAAAGCCAAACCTCCAGAGAGTCGAGCTTCCCTCGTGCACAGAGGGGTGAGTGTGAGAAATCTCTCCCCGCTTAAAGAATAGGTGGGACAGGGCACTGGCCAGTTGCGGGGGGAGGGAGATGGCTCCGCAGTGTGAGTCAAGGACGCGGTTGTTAACAGTTAATGGGAACTGAGTACGGACAACTCGCAAAGACAACTTGCAAGGAAAAGCCACACAGTGGGGCGGAGCAGCTCCGGCCCTTGCCCAAGCGCACAGCCAGCCAGAAAGTGGATGGAAACCCTTTGGTTACAAATACCTACAGACGGCTGAGTGAAATAATGAAATAAATAAAAGGATTAGCGAGTGAGTCATCTCTGGCAAGGAGTAAACATTTCAGGCTGACGAATTTCATCTTATGTAAGAGTTAACATGAATAAAGATGATTTATGACAGGGTCTGCACATTGTTTCAGAGGAATATCCGTGGATGGGATGTGGGATGGTAAATTTAACCTCTGAGTCCTAATCATGTTCTGTTTTCCAGATGAGCTCAAGGCTTGTCATATTTTAGACGTGGAAAGCATAACTGGTATTATCTTTGTATATACAAATAAAAATCAATTCATTTTCCAAATGTTTAACTTCGTCAGGAAGACACCCATATACACGCATGCATGCATGCACGCACGCACATGCACACACGAATAGATTCCAGACAAATCACCCATGTTGGCAAAGCTCCCTTCACTGATCAAATTAGGATACATTAGGCTCAATAAAGGTGCTTGTCTTATAAATCTACAAGTAAACAGTTATGTTCCTAAGCTGCATTTTGATTTATCATCTGAAACTATTTCCTGTTCATTTCTAATGGTTTTTTTTTTTGGTAAATTTCCCCTAAAATAAAAGGAAGTAGCACATCTGTGAAGAAAAACATCTCAGGAAACAATGCTCTCTAGACTATAAAAGGCTTACGTTTTCTACGTGCACAAATGATCACAGGGCAGAAATGCTGACAGAACGATCTTTTTGAAGAACTATCAGAGACTGCATATTCTTACAGGCCTGACATCCTGGAAGTAGATCAGTCTAAAACACTTGAATTAAGTCGACTTGCCATTTTCCACAAACCATTCCACAGCCTCTGCGCCTGGAACGACTCAAGCCATTTGTGGAGTCACCATCTCAAACCCACCAGTCTGCAAGGAGGAAACCAGTTTCGGGGTTTTCACGCCCTGCAAATAGAGCGACATCTCAAAGCCGCGTTCCAGGCTCCCCAAACGCTGGCTCCTTAGCAACTCTGATAATCTGACCTGGCTACGAAGGCTGGGAAGCTGGGGTTCCCTATCAGGCTGTTTACTTAACACTTGTCACATCTAAAATGAGGACTGCTTTAGCTGAAAAAGCAAGTCATTTATAAGTGTGCATTTATAAGGGCAAAAGTCAAGGCAACTGTGCAAACCACTTGTCAACTTATTTAGAGGAAACTGTGTAATCAACTTAACATACCAGTTAGCCTTTACCTGCAAGGTCAAGCTCAGAGTTCCTGTATGTCACCACACTGGCCTATTAATCACTCTGCAGGAAATTCCACATTTTTCTTTAGATTAAACTATAGAAAGTGGAGTGTGAACAGAATCTAGAGTTGATTTCCTATTCATCTCTTTGTTTTTCGACTTGGTTGATGTTTCATGATTTAAAAAAATTTTTTTTGACTTGTTTGCTACAGAATTGAAAATAGGCTCAAAATGATGTATTTCAATATGCATTGCTAAAGGGAGTTTTATTGCACAAAGGTAAATGTAGGTATTTGATGGCTGGGTGCCAACTTACTGCTATAGATTCTACTAGAGATAGAAAGTGTTGACATTGTTGAACAAGTAACAGATCTTTCAATCCAGGGGGGAAAAAAGGATATAAGCTATTAAATTTAAAACCATTTCCCCTTCTTTTTCATGCTGTCAAAAAAGTTCAGATATGTGATTTTTAAAGATATCATAATTTGAGGCATGATTTTTCTTTAAAAAGCACATTGAAATGCCTATAACTTTTTTTATCTGAAAAAGTCTTTATTTTTGCTTTTACTTTTAAACAGCTTTATTGAGGTTTAATATACACATGCAATTTACCCATTTAAAGTATAAAATGCAGTGTTTTTTTCATATAGTCACCAAGTTGTACACCCAACATCATAATCAATTTTAGAAAATTTTCACCCAAAAAGAAACCCTATACCCATTAGTGGTATCTCCATTTTCCCTCAACCTCTCCAGACCTAGGCAACCATTAAGCTATTTTCTGCCTATTCTGGACATTCCATACAAATGGATTCATACAACATGTGGCCTTTTGTGTCTGGCTTCTTTCACTTAGTATGTTTTCAAGGTTCCCCCAGGTTGTACTAGCACTTCATCCCTTTCTATGGCTAGATCGTATACTGCCTTTTATCTATCCATCCATCAGTTGATGAATGTTTGGGTTGTTTCTACTCCTTGACTATTAAGAATAATGCTGTTATGAATATTCATGGACAAGTTTTTATGTGAATGTATATTTTCATTTCTCTTAGGTATATATACCTAGGAGCAGAAATGCTGGGTTGTATGGCAGCTCCATGTTTAACATTTTAAGGAACTGCCCAACTTATTTCCAAAGTGGCTATGCCATTTTACATTCTCATAAGCAGTGTGTGAGGGTTCTGATGTCTCCATATCCTTGTCAACACTTACTATTGTCTGTCTTTTTTATTTTAGCCACCCTAATGTGTGTGAAGTGGTATCTCACTGTGGTTCAAACATCGTTTATAGAAAATGGTTGCAGAAAATTTCTGCATTGTTTTCCCATGGCCAGTACTATGAATGCCAGTCATTTTATGGTTGTGGGATTTTGTGTAGCAGACAGGAAGTTTAGGAAACATGTACTGAAGGCTCAGAGACTTGGCATGGTCAAGGCCTTATTTTGAATGAACAATGTTCTAAATTTCTAGACATTTAAAAACATGAAATGAGTAAACCTTTTCCAAAGGCATCCAAAGCCACAATTTTTTGTTGCCTCTTGATATTTTCATTGCCTGATTTACTTTATGAGAACAAACTCAGTCTCAATTGCAACATGTACATTTAAAAAATGATTACCCTTGCTTCTGAGGAGCTATTTGTAGCTACTGTTCTATCTGAGTAGCTTCCATGCTTATGTTTCCCCTTTCTGGGGTGGGGGTGGGGGTTGGACCCAGCAATGAGAAAGATAATCCTCCTTTGTGGACATTCCCACAGTTAAGTCCACACACATCTGGATGGCAGTTCAATAGTCCACTGTTATTCAAACAATCTGTAATCACACATACTCTGTGTCAGCTAACAAGCCAGGGTGTGTGGCTTTTCAGTATTCCGTGGCATGCAGCACGCACAATTTACAAATAAAATAAAAATCTACAGCAAAGACAGCAGCACATTCTTCGTTGAATAGCTGAGTAAAAAGAGCGGTTCTGTTGAAAGACAAGACATCACTTGTTATTTTGACGGTAAATGAAAAGAGGCTCAGAAAACCATATTTCATCTGTTAGGTCTCTTAACATGGGAAAGTCCCGTATCTGTAGCATTGAAGAATCTGGGCCCATATGTTTCTCTAAGCTGGGCTCGAGGCAACGATGGCCAAACCACCACCAGCGGTACAAAATGCAGCTGACAAAATTCTACAGGCTCAGCTGTGGAAGTCATGGCAGACTGGGGAGGATGGGGAAGGTAGACGTCCTTACCACACTCTATTGTTGTGCCCATTCCTTTCAGGGGATGTAGGGAAGGAGTCGTCAAGTTCAACTCCCCAAGTGGCAGAGTAACAATTTTGGAAACAAAGAGTTTGATAAGGCCGGAGGAAGTGAAGTTGAGCTTGTCCTGAGAAAAAAAGGACTGGGGACAGGCTCTCCACATGCACAGCCATTGAGACCTGAGACAAGCCATTGAAATGACAAGGTGGCAGAAACAGCATGCCAAAGACCGATCATTGTAGGATAGAGAGGTGTTGGGAAATGCAACCAGAGGTGCAGCTGGGCAACATTCCACCTGCCCCGTCTGATTGACAGCTGGGTGGTCCCTGACCCTGAGGGGGCTGCATGCATCATTGGCAATCGGAGCCCATTCAGCACAAGTTCAGGCCTTGGAACATGCTGAGGCCTCACTGTGGGATCATTCAGCTGGGTCACTGCTTCATTCCGCCAGACTCAGGGACCAGATGATAAAGCATTTCTTATCCATGAGGGCTTTTTCCCCTGGGCCTCCCCACTGGCTTTTTGCCCACAATGCCTAACTTGACTTCTGGGCTCTGCTGAAAGCTTTTTAATAGTGGACAGCCCCAAGTCCAAGGTAAACACAGTTCTGTCATCTTGTGAACTCAACAACCTTGTAATAAAATAACAGGTGGCTCGTGAGAGAAAGAAACTGTCACTGCTCCATCAGGTTGTATTGGGGAGAAAAGATTAGTTTCACGTTAAACATCACGTGTTTTGATTACTCTCTAACTACAAAATGTTAATCCCTTTAACACTTCAGCTGTCTGGTCTCTCCCCTCCCTCCCGTAACCCCAAAGCATCAGGCATTTCTTGAGGACCTACTTGTGCCAGGAGCTGTGCTGAACCCTGGAGATACCACCAAAGAGGAAACACGTTCCTTCTCTGCCCTCAAGGATCTCACAGCCTCAGAGAAGAGCCAAGTCTGCCCAGGGTAAAACCTGTACCATGCACTGATGGGTCAGAGATAGAGGAGAGTGAAGAGGAAAGAATGGCTTTTCCACCGGAGGGCTCGGGAGAGCCCCAAACAGAAGGTGACATTTAAGCTGGGCCCTGCAAGACCAGTGAGCTCCCCATGGATGAGGGGGAGGACAGGCGGGGAGAACCGAGGGACACTTTGCCAGTGACCACTCCACTTCACATGCAGCCCAGCCAAGCCCTCCCCGCAAGGTGAGGAATCAGACCGGCTGGAAGCCAGATGAGGGATCTACAGTCCTGTCCCACACCGCATTCTCATATTCCATTTGCCCCAGTCATAGGCAAGGGAAGAACTGGATTGTGGAGCAGCGCACAGTGTAAACGTCATTAACCAGACAGAACATCAATCCTGACCTCTGGACATTTGCGGGCTTGCAGGAGGGCCTCCGCATCCACGTCCAGATCTGCCTACCTGGGGCTGATCTCCACCTCAGCTCTTGCCCTTACGTTCCCCAGAAGGCAACAATTCTACGGCTCAGGTATCAAACCAACAATAAATAGGAAAAGCAAAAAGAACTGCAAGAATAATGACTCAGCAACAGAAAATCATCAATTTATAAAATTTTTTTTGATCTTCAAAAGTATGTCCTGAAAGGAAAGGCAGCCACAGACAGCTTTAATTTGCCAGATCGCTGTAGGTCTCTGTGACCTTGCCAGTCATCTTCACATGGAGGAAGTGCTCTTGTTCTATTTTGGAGGTACCACTGCGTTTCACACATAGAGGCTTTGCGTGAAGATCACAGAGCTGGATTGAGACCTTACACGCTGTCCCTGCCACCCCTGGGGAATGCAGGCTCCTTGCTCGCAATGTGCCTAAAATACTGCCTGCCCCGTCTACGGCATCCCAGGGAACAGAAGATGGAAAGAGACTTTCAGAATTCAGCCTTATTATTTTGCTAGAACATTTTCTTTCGGTTCATTTTTTATCATTTTTTAAGTTATCTCCTTATGGGACAAAATGAATAATCCACATCTCGTTGGAATTTTCCCTTTTCAAAATAATTGTCAATTATTGAGCAGGCTTTTCCTTTGATCCTTGTGGAATCACAGAGCTCCAGGGCCAGGCAAGTCATCTAGAACCGCAGCACATTGGACGCCAACCTCCCCCAGGATAAGCATCCTTGCCAAGCACTCAGGCATGGCGTGTATAAATATTTCCACCAACATCACCTTGCTACTCGTTTTCCATCAGGGCAGCTCTCCGAGTGAGAAAGTTCCCTCATATTAAGCCACAATATGTGTTCCAGTAATTCCCACCCACCAGTCCTGGGTCAACCTTTGGGGCCACAGAGACAGGTCTAATCATTTTTCTACAGAACAAGCCTTGTGAAAGTTGTGATTTCATTGGGTAGTACTTCTCACCATCTCTCACCTCTGAATGCACCCCAGTTTGGAGAGATGTGCCCAATTTTGTATTTTAGGTCAGGCTTTGATTTCTTATCAAAGGAGCTGCTTTCAGAGTCAAGCCCTTCCTTTGCTCATTTCTGTCTGAACTCTGCTGCTTGTCCCAGCAACATAACTTTCTTTATTCCTTCATTCAACCCTCTAGCCATCCATTTTTCTACCCATCTACCCCTCCATCTCTCCATTCACACCCCTGCATCCCTCCATCCCTCCCTCCATCCCTCCCTCCAGTACTTATTGAGAACTTACGATGTGCAAGGCACTATTCTAGGCATCAGGTTAGAGTAGAGAACGAGATAAACAAGGTGTCTGTTCTTGAGTAGCTTCTGATCCAGTGGAGGCATCTCACAACACTCAAGTAAGTAATGTAGAAAGAGAATAAATAATAAGACATTAGGTCAGGTGGACAGGGAAAGCCTTTGTGAGGAGTGGCAAGCAGCAGCCAGCCAAGGGATGATCCAGGAAAATAGAACGGCAAGGACAACGCCTGACCAAGAGCAAATGCAGGGCAGCTGGGAGAGAAAGGGCACTAGGAGATGGGGTTGAAGAGGTGTGGGAGGTCGAGAGGTGTGGAAGGGTCAGACACACACACACATTTTAAATTTCACCACTTGGATTAGAGTCATTTGTAAATTCAATTTCACCTGCTTGTAGCGATGGCAAATCAACTCCGTCGATCCCTGTCTCTCTCTGGTCCCTGCATAGTTGTTTTTCTCCAGAATTGCAACTAGAAATGTCTTGGAACATATCAGCAGAGTGCCACGGGGGACTCAGTGACCAGACTGACAAAATATGAATCCCAACTAAATCGCAGGATTCCTGAGTCGTCCAGGAAGAACACGGTATTTAAACCACAAGCCAAACAGTGTAACTCAAAACAGGCTTTGTGTGTTCTAACCAGTTACACCTCCTCCTCTACTTTTTAACAGCTTTGTTTATGAAGCCCATATTGAAAATCAAATGTTTATTACCATTTTTTGAAGGTGAGGTATAGAACTTGGCAAAGTATTGATTAATAACTTGTGGACGGCTGGTGCAGGGAAACCAGTTCTGAACCCGGCTGCAAACAGTGCTTCGGCATCGTGTCTCAGCTATTTGTAGGCCCAGAGCTTGCCAATGTGTAATTAGTTGCAGATTTTCAATTACTTCTCAGCAAACAAAATAGTTTTATTTGCATTGTTTACTTGGCATTTAATTTAAAAAGAATCCAATTGATTATTTTTAAAGACAATGAATTGGGAAGGTTTGGATAAAATAAATAGATACAGTTTTGAGGAGGCTTACATCTGTATTTTTGTTTTGATTGATATTAGGGTACAGAACTTGGCCTAAATTCAATCAACTCTATCACACAATCCCAAAATGCCTCCTGTGCAATTTGTCAAAAAGAAGATTTTTGGCAACTGCATGTAAAACTCTTGAGATCTGTAATGAGGAACACAATCGGAGGAGGGAAAAAAGCAAAGTTGCATTTTCTGCTAATTGAAACTCGCACACCAATGGGGATAACTTTAAATTCAATAGAAGATCAAAATAATTATGATTTTAAACACTAGTCCTTGTTACTTTGCATCAGATTGCTTCTCTCCGTGACTTATGGCTCCTCGTAGGCCCATACGTTTCTCTTTGGAGAAGAAATTCAAATAATTCAACAAAATACTTATTGAAGCCCCATATAGTGCTAGAGATGCCACCAAATGAGGAAGGCAAGGTTCCCGTGCTCAGGGAGATCAGAGTTTGGTGGGGAAGGGAAGGAGCTTTACAAAGAACCTTATTAAAGACTGGCTGTGATAAGTAAGAATATTACGATAAGTGAAAAGCCACGGGATTAGCGAGAAAGGAGGAATGTATCCTGACTAGCAGATCAGGGAGGGAGAGAAGGGAAAATGCAACATATGGCAAAGGAGAAATGAATTCCTGCAGTTGGGAGAGAGGAAGGACACTTTAGGGAAAGGAAACAGGACACATAGAGCATGCAGGGTGAACATGCACCTTGGCGCTTAGACAGGTACGGTGCATCAGGGGAGGATGGGAATGAAGGCAGAGGGAGTGGAGGGACAGATGTGGCCAGCCTTGGCATGGAGAGGGACTTGAAGCCAGTTCTGCAGGTGGGGAGGAGCCAGTGAAGAGTGCTGGGCAGGCCAATGTCAGGATCAGGTGGCTCTGACCTGAGAAAGCCCAGCAGAGGAGTAAATGGTGTCTGAGGAGGGGCAGGAGCAGTCAGAATATAAATATGCATGGGAACTGATGTTGGGTATTTCAGATGTGGAATTGACAGAACCTAAAGAACAAGCAGAGAACAGGGGTGAGAAAAGAAGACGGGTCCAAGCTGACTCTCAGGCTTCCATAGATGGCAATGACATTATCCAAGACAGAGATCATAGGAAGAGGAATCATTCTGATGGGGTAAGAATCATAAACCTCCCCCCTACCCCATACACATACCCCAGAAAATGCCATAGTAAAACACTATGGCAAACCTCAAAAACATTACGCTAAGTGAAAGAAGCCAGTCATAAAAGGTCACATTTTGTATGATTCTCTTTATATGAAATATCCAAAATAGGTAAATCCACATAAACAGAGGCTGGGGGATGCGCGAGGGCTACTTAATGGGTACAGAGGTTTCTATCTGTGTGAGGAAAATGTCTGGAACCAGATAGAGGTGATGGTTGTACAATGCTGTGATTGTACTGAATGACGCTAATGATGCACTTCCAAATGGTTAATTTTTTGTTACGTGGCATGTATCCCCCCCCAGTTAAACAAAACACAAACAAAAATAAAGACAAATCCTCCAACCCACCAGGCCAATCCATGGGACCTTGTATTCCAGAGTTGCACGTACTAACGGTCTCCGGTGAAACCCAAACAAGACTAACACAGAGAGGGGAGGCGTGATGGTACCTGTGCACGACGCGGAACTGTCTCTTCTTTGGTTCCTCCTGGCCACGCTCCTGCCTACCTGTTATTCTGCACATTTTCTTTGGAAGGCCTGGACTGATAGTCTTGGGAAGGTTTCATTTGCAACAACCTTATTCCTTGTAGGTAAGCCTCTACTTGGGGGCCATCTGCCTTGACTGTGTCAAACTCTGGCTGACCTGGTAATGTGAGCAGTCAATCTGTCATGTGGGAGACATGTAGGGGAGGGGGAAGAAGCAAACACATAGCGAGAGGAGCATGGAGGTCAGGAAACAGTAAGGAAAACTTTCTGGTGTTCACAGTGGCCATCAGGAGCCCTGGGGGAATAAAGGGCTCCCTGATGCTCAGTGCATCATCAGGAAGATTAATTAACATTTGTAAAGGCCACACACAATGTGAAAGGCCCAATAATGGATCTCCAAAAGCCTGAGTCCCTGTTTTCCAGAAGGGTCATGAAACAAGGAATGGAAAATATTCCCTAGAAGCCAGAGCTGGATGACCTCGGCCATGAAGAACATTGCAAAGAAACGACTGGGCTTGTCTGGGATTCTCTTCATTCTCAAGTTGAATCTGATCTGACAGATGTGGTGAGTAATTAAACCCTTGTCCATTCATAGTCTGAATGCTTGCACTGCCCAGAGAATGGGGCAGGAATAATGAGAGGCACGGCCCCTCTGGGACTATTCAGGAGTGCTCAAATTTGCATGGTCACATGAACCCGAAGGAAGTGGATTATGCTGGCCGGGCCAGGAAGTGGAGACCGCCAAAGCTTTCTGATTTGCATAAATCATAGGGCTGGAAGGCAGAGAGGCTCAGGGCTCTCGGAGGAGGCCAGGTGTAGCTGCTTTTCCTTAAAACCGGTACATTTTTGTAGCTGGATGGCTACTTACAAAGGCTCTATAGTAGGAAATTTAATTTGTGATGTTATTTGCTCAAAAATTTTGTCAGTGCGTATGCACCAGAAGTTTCCAAAAACTGTCATTTTTTTTTTACAAGGTAATTTTCTGCAGTCTTCTAATGAATAAGTTCTTTTAATTACCTTGGGGAAAAAAAGGTGATTTGTGAGGAGTAATGCATTTTATTATGATTACTGCTGTCAAATAATTTCTAATTGTGTGACAAGGTGCTTAAATAAAGAATTGTTTACGGCTTTAAAAAACAGCTAATGCCTCTCAAAAAGGATTACTTTCTTTTTAAGTTTCAAATGAAGGCTACCAATTAATTAATCTATTTACATAAAAATGTCTTGGATCAGCTACCTGCAAAGATAATGGGTGAAATCTATCCTCTAATTAAAAAAAGAAAAACTACTATAAAATATGTGGTAATAAACATATAGACGTACTCTACAAAAACCAAGTGGAAGTCATTAATAAAAAACTGAAATGTCAAAAATTTCATTTTAGTTTATGCAATATTAAAAATAGTAGTGGTACCATATACTTCATTGAATTACTTTCCTTTAAACATGGCTTTCCATGTGCACTATTTTACTGAATTTTCTTACTGAAAGTTATACAAAATTACATGATGGTTTCAGACTGGGTGTAAATCTCCCTTCTGTTTCCCTGCCCCTCACACGTAGCTGACTTCATGTTATCTCCCAGATTCACAGTTTGGGCAAAGCATTCCCACTTTTGCTCCCTTCAGTGCTCAACGAGTCCTACACTTGATACAAACAGTCATTACAGACCCAGAAAGGAACAAAGAAGGCAGATATTTACTAGTGAAAAACTGAAGTTCCTTAATCACTTTAATATATATAATCAAATGGAAATTATACATCGCCCAGACTAATTATATATAATTTCTTGGCATTAGGTATAAATTATTCAGACTATATCAGGGAAAAAATAAAAAAAAAAGACTCTTCTTTACAGCAGAGTTTTCACGGTAAGACATATCACAGAGCAAATCTACCATATGTATCTCTTCTTAAGTTTTTGATGACTTGGGCTGTTTTCCCCAGTCCTTCCCGAGCTGAGGCGATGCTGAGGCAGTTGGAACCGGCCTTTCCATGGTCACCTACTAGGTTATGGACATGGCAGTTGAGTAAAATGTTGAGAAGAAACATGGAAAGGAAAGGAGAGAACAGAGGAGAGAATAAAAAAGGTGAGGTGAAGAAAGAAGGAGAAAGAGAGGGAAGAAGTGGGGGAAAGAAGTTTAAAAAAACCCTTAAATGTATGAGTTATGATAAAGAGGAAGGAGAAAGGTTCAGTCTCAAAGACAGATAAGAAGTGAACTGACAATGTCAACAGGGCGCCTGTCAAAGGGGCCCCATGTGAGGATGGACGGCAGGAAGTGGCACTCAGGCACGCTGGCTCCGGACCGTCCTTCACTCTAAATGGATTTCAGTGACCTGTGATAGTTGCTCTTCTGGACTGACGAGTTCTAGCTACAACGCGGCTGTCATTGGCAGGGGCCCCCTCTCCTCTTTATGAAGGCGTGCCGAGGGCAGGGATTATCAATAAACCCCGACAGACACATTCTCACAGGTAGAAATGGAAAAAGGCAAGTTCTAGGAAAACCTTTAAGGATGCAGAGAAATGAGGGTCACAGAATGAAGGAAACCTAGGGCTTACTGGTGGTTGGAATCTCTCTCCCTTAACGAGCCCATTTCCACCTTTAAAATAACCCAGATGGTTCATGTGTTTTTCTAAGGAGCTTGGTGTGATTTGTACTAGCTACTAACATTATTTTCATGCCAGGTTGGTGAGAAATAGGTTGTTGTTGTTTCTTACAGTCAACGAGACCCAGGTCCAGAGAAGGTAAATAGTGCATCCCAAGTGATGCTGCTGGGGAGAGAGGTCCTGATGCTGGACCTCCTGGATTTGAGGTCAGTGTGCCCAGATTCAGCCCAGGATCCTGGAACTCTCTGGGGGAGTATCAGGTGTGCTCCCCACAAAGAGAGTTAAAGGAATTTTCCAGATTGACACCCAGATATGGGCCTTGGTAGCAGCACTGCAGCCCCGAGATGGCGCAGTCCCCTTTTTTAAGTCTTTGCGGAGAGCATTTCATAGCTTGCACCAAAGGCCGTGTTCACCGCCTGCCAGTTTTCAGAAGGAGTATGCACTTGACCGTCTTTTAACTGCTGCACGTTTCCATGAATGGCAACGCACCACACCATAGGACATAATTCCTTCCGTTGCTTGCGACCTGTGGGAGGGTGTCCCGTATCGACCCCTTGGAAATTTTCCTCCGTCTGTGCTGTTTTTCCTGTTCCTTCTGTCATCTGTTTTGAATATGCTCAGCGTTATGGAGGCAAAGCCTTCCTAAGATACAGAGATACAAACTTCTTCACCTCAAGGAGACTTAGTTTGTTCAACTGGAAAACTGAGACGATAATTCCTACCTTTTGGGATTGTTGACAATTCCAGATAAGCACACTGGTTGACAAAAAAGGGGCCATAATAAGTGGTAATTATCACAATTATTATCACAGAAAAAGAAGTGTAAGTAGTTAGTTGTTTAAGGCTACAAGAACAGCTTTATTTTCATATTTTTCTTTCCAGAGGTTAAACCTGTTCAAGTTTGTTTGCATTCTTTCTGGTCGCTGCTGATACCAACATATTATTTAAAGAATGTTAGAAAAGTTAATCCAAGAGAAACATACGCTTCGTGTCACTGACCTCTTTAAGCAACACCTGTCCCTCCCCCCCCAATTAATTATTACCTCGCAGTGATAGTGCTGTGGCCAGTTCCCGTTCCCCTGATGGCTTATGTGAGCTCTAGGAGAAAAACTGGTTTGGAACCTTTCTAGTCAAAGAGCGAAGAAGTCTCTCTTTCTACACTTTCAGAAAACCAACAAACCAACAAACCAGCTCCTCAATGCTTATGTGATTGTTACGGCTGAGAAGTACCACAGACCTGGCTCCCCGACCGGTTGGCCACTTAAAAGGGACATGATTGGAATAAGCTGTTACCTTACTTATAAAATAGAGTCATCAGAACATTATCCCTTAGGTGTATCGTGAAGGTTTTTAACAATCCATTAACATACACTGCTGAGCCCGAGCCTGGCACACAGAAGTGCTCAATAAATGGTGACCGTGATCCCGTTACCATCAATAACCATAAAACTCCCATCTCGGAGTCTGGGTGCTGGCGCAGGGGCTGTTCGCCCATAGACACTGTTGGAAAACACGAGGGGAAACCCAGCTCCCCGCTGCCCTGAACTGCCCCCCCCTCTTTACACATCCATGGCATCATTCCATTTCTTCTCTCTACTTCAGCAGATAAGTTTGTACTTGAAAACAGTCACTGATGTGATCTATATGTAGAAAAAAAGTGGCAGTGACACCTGGGGTTCCAGCTTTTTTTTTTTTTTTTGTGGAGACAAAGGTCATATCAGACTTCAGCATTATGCATTTCCTGGGCCCACATTCTATGGACAAACTCCTCTATCCTCTAAGTAACCCATGTACTATAAGTAGGACAATATTTTTTGTCTTTCTTTTCATGACATAAAGCAAGCAGCCTGGGTTACTCATGATGTTAAAAAATAATTATTTCCAGAAATTTTAGTTCACTTAATAGCTGTCGATGAACATAAACCAGTTGTCACTCTGCAAACATCCTCTTATACACCATCTACCACGAATTTCAGTTGCGTGAGGCAGTCTCAGTTTTTCTTCTTCTATTACTATTAGTGGATACTCCTTCTGGTTCTATGTGAGTGAAAAAGAAAGAAAAATGCCCACCATCACTAATCATCAGGAAAATGCAATGAGGTAAACCACAGTGAGATATCGCCTCACATCTGTTAGAATGGCTATTATCAAAAAGATCAGAAGCAAGTGCTGGCGAGGATGGAGAGGAGACGGGGACCCTGTGCACTGCTGGTGGGAATGCAGACTGGTGCAGCTGCTGTGGGAAACAATATAGAGGCTCCTCAAAGAAGTAAGCACAGAACTACCATATGACCCAACAATTCTATTACTAGGCATGCATCCGCAGAATGTGAAAACACTCGTTTGGAAAGACACATGCACACCCGTGTTCACTACAGTGTTATCCACAAGGGTCGAAATATGAACAGAACCTAAGTGTCCATCGATGGATGAATGGATAAAGGAGATGTGGGACATACACACAATGAGTACTACTCGGCCCTAAAAAACGAAATTTTGCTGTTTGCAATAGCATGGATGGACCACGAGGATATTATGCTGAGTGAAATAAGACAGAGACAAACACTGTATGGTTTAACTTAGATGCGGAACATAAAAAAATGAAACAAACATACACACGAAACAAAGCCAAACTCACAGATGCAGAGAGCAGAACTGTGGTTGCCGGATAGAAAGATGAGTTGGGGGGGTTGAAATGGGTAAAGGCGGTCAAGAGACAGGAACTCCCAGTTACAAAATAAGTAAGTCACAGGGATGTAACACGTAGCAGGTGGACTACAGTCAATAGTATTGTAGTGCATACTTAAACGTTCTCAGAGAGGAAATCCTCAAAGTTCTCAACTCCCCCCACTTTGTATGGTGACAGATGGCAAGTAGACTTATTATGGTGAACATTTTGCAGTCTTATACAAATACCGAATCATTATGCTGTTTGCCTGAAACTAATATAATGTATATCAACTGTGCCTCAAAAAATGAATGAAAGAAATAAAGATTGACACAAAGAGAGAAGGAAGGAAGGAAGGAAGGACAGAAAGAAAGAAGGAAGGAAAAGGAAAGCGAGAAAGAAAAACAAAGGAAGAAAGAACGAGAGGAAGGAAGGAAGGAAGGAAGGAAGGGAGACTCTGTCTCTTTAAGCAGGGACTGACTGCAGAATCTGAGCTGTCCTCAGGTAAAATCTCTCTCTGGTGAGTGAGACAGCTGGTGACTTTGCATTCACACTGTTTCCTCAGCAGCCCATTTGTATCACAGCTGAGCTGTGCAGTGTCAGGGCAGCTGCAGAGTGGACCAAGGCATGCTGGGAAAGTGGAATGGCCCACTGGGGCCCCAGGGTGGGGGTGGGGGAGGGCAGGGTGAGCCTCAGGCCCAAAGGTCCTCCAGCTGCCAGGAGTCTTGCAGAGCTAAAAGTTGCACAAGCCCAGTTTTTAAAGACAAGATTTTGGATGCCTTCAAAGAGTGGATTTTACCAGTCCTGGATCCTCAGGGAAGGTAGGAGGAGACGGCAAGAAGAAAAACTGGGTACAGAATTTCACACTACTCTTTTTTTCCTTTAATCTATGAAATCTTATTCTGAAGATTAAATACATTATTTTCTTACCACATTAGTATTATTATACTTGAGACCACTCTACCCTGAAAATGGACCACATTTGTTACTACAACTTGTTCATTCACATCGTGTGTATGCTGAAATGCAAATCATCCTGAAAGCCTCACAGCTTCCACAGTGAGGACCAGCCACTCTCGCGTTACTGTGCTCATCCACGTTCCATGAGATGATTCAATGAAGAGTGACTGCTTATAGTTTATTTCCCATCATACTTTCTTCCTGTAAGCAACTCCAACTTCTTAGGAATTACATAACTTTTTTTTTTCTTGCAGAGTATCATTAGGAAAAGAATGTGGCTTCTCTCTTGGTGAGCGGTTTTACTCTCCTCTCTCTTCCTGCAGCAGATTTCCTGCATGCCTACTGTGTGCCTGGTTCTGGGGGAGCTTTACAGAGGCAGGCATGGAAGAAGATGGGCTGAAACGATGCGATAATACGTTAAGTGAAGGCATTCTGGGTTTCACTGTTCTTGCTTCTCGGACAAGCTGAGAGGAAGGACCAATTTTGGCTTGAGTGTTTAATTTCGAACCTGTTCATGAGACAAGCACGCAGCTCCTGCCACATGTGACCGTGTGTGCTCAATGGCACCCCAAATGGCCCATGCCCTGTTTAAGGAGACAAGGGTGCTTGGCTGTCATAGTAATGTCAAGTTGCTATAAATGCTTTTACATGCTCACTCCACGTATCTGCTCTTATCATGTCCCGGGACAACAGCAAACGGTTCATGACTGGCCCCAGCAGCTCCTGACCGAAGAATGAATAACGTGCAGTGGAGCAAGTTACAGCCAGTGGCCTGGTTCCGGTTTTGTGTCCTGTTCTCCAGACTCCTACCTCACCTCCCGACCCTGCTGCTTCCAAGGAACTGGCGCAAATCAGGACCTGGCCCATGAAAGTCTAGTCAACTCCAAGACAGTCGAAGGTCCTCGAAGCCCATGGAATTGTCTGTAAAATTTTATGTGCACTTTTCTAGAAAGAAGGTCCATGGTTTTCATTTGATGTTCAGCTGCATATGTGGCCTGAAAATGGTTAAGATAAGTCCTCCATAATTTTTTACTACCCAGAAACTCTAGTTAAAAATTTCAACATGCAACCAACCACCTTGCTTCCTAGGAAAACACACACTCCTGAGGGCACTGTTGGCTTTATGAAGCCTCCCAGCCCGGGTTAAGAAAGAGACTAGATCTGTCTACCAATAGCTCGGATAGCAACAGGAGGTTAACTCTCCTCAAAAAATAAGAAAGACATAGTCTATATAAAAAAAAGAGTCTCATTATTCCTCAGCATCATGGAAGCGTTCCCCATACTGGTATCTTTAGAGCCCAGAGGTGGCTGATGACATCTTACTAAGAAGGGAAGGAGGACAGGATCGGGAGGAGGTGGGCTGTGGAAGGAGGAGAAGTGAGCACTGGCAAGTATGCACGGCTGACGGAGGACCCAGGGGGAACCAGCTGCCCACAGACGGCAGGACTAATGAGATGCCAGGAATGTGAGGTTCCCATTCTGATACAAACATAACCATTTCAGAGGGAATCTACCCCAAGGTCCAGACTGTGGTCTTTACATACATGGAGAGAAAAGGAACTCCTTGTAAGAAATAGTTGGTTGCAGGTTTAGGAGCCTGGGGTATCTTATCCTGCCAGAAATGACTAGGGTTGACCAGAGGCAAACAGAAGGGGCTCCTCCTGATCAAAAAGAGTAATGATCACAACAGACTGACACATATGAAATAGATAAAAACCCAAGTGCTTATCATAATACTCATCATCCAACAAACAAGCCCCATCGGTGACTTTTGGAGGTTGCTGTGCAATTCAATATTCTGAAAATTGATTAAAAACGGGAAGATATATTTATGCTGCTTTTCTTGTATAAATTGTATTTCAGAATAACCAAATAGTTAGTAAGTTCCATACAGAATAAGAGCTAATACATGTAGAAAGAATGATAGAACTGAAACTCATTTTGTAACCTCTACTGGGTATAAACTGATTATCAGTGGCAACTAAAACTATTAGGTTAACGGGTAGGTAGAAAACTTCATAATGGATGAATCAGGCGTACCATACCCGAATCCACTGATCAATCTTGACTGTAATGAAAGTTGCTATACCTCCTGACGTGATACAACTGAACCTGAGTTTCAGTACGTTTTTGGAGCTAATGACTCATTTACAGGAAGCGCAGAGGAGAGAGAAACATGGTAAACTGCACGACAGAGACGCGACAGGCCAAATACATAATGGGGACATTTTTGTAAGAAGGCGATCTGGGGTCGTCAACACACACAATAAAAAACAGAAGGAGGATCTGTAATAGATTAAAAGATGCTTTAAGGTTGGGTCGGCCAAATGCAGTAGGTACATCTTGTTTGGATCCTGATTTTAAATGCCCGACTATTTGTGAACATTCTTGCGACAATTAGGGACATCTGAAACTGGACAGGCTATTGATCATTATTAAATTTTTTAGGTGTCATAAAGGTACTGCAGTTAGGTTTTTAAAAGTTACACTAAATATGCTAGAACTACATACTAAAATAGTTACAGGTAAAATCAGGTATCTGGGATTTGCTTTAAAATACCTAGCAACACAGAAATAAAAAGAGAAGGGAAGGAAAACAAGAATGGCTAACTGTTGGTAACTGTTAAGGCTGGGGGCTGGGACATGACGGTCCACAATATTATTTTCTGTGTGTGTGTGTTAATTTCTGTAATAACTTTTTAAAGAAGAATCTCACTCAAAATAAAGCTGGTAAGACAGGCAAGCTAATAAAAAACAGCCCTTATCTACTGAGTTTTTCAGTTCATGCCTACTCTTGCCCCAGCCCTGTGGTCTGAGGGAGGACAAGCACATGTCACACGGGGGAGTTTAAGCTCACTGGCTTCTGCAGTCCGGGGTTACTAAGTGCATGGGAACTAGTGGGGAGGGAGCAATTGTGCGGAGCCCACAATCCCCAGGAGAGGTTGGGGCAGCTTTCCTATTGGTGGGAGGGGATGGAGGCTTCTAGGACCTACTCTGGAGAGGAAAGGGAGAGAACCCCGGCCTTAGTCTAGCATCCTCTTTAACCCCATTCCCAGAGCAAATCCAGAACAAGTACCAACAGCACCACACCATGTGGAATTCTATAACACACTGCTGGCACTATGCCATGGCAAGTAACCCTCAGAACTGTAGGTGCCTGGCATATTTAAAGGCCACACACATCTTTTCTCCAGCCTCTGTCTATCCTTTAACATGTTATTAATGCGTTTAAAGAACTGTGATTAATTTGGACTTGGAAGGGGTTTGCTCAAAGGCAATAACACCATACTGGATACAAAAATGACCTATTGGGACCTGTAATATCTCATGCCAGCTTTTTTTCAGTTAAATGACCACAACTAGCAAACAACTATTAACATGAGGACTGTGGGGACACAAAGATATGCAGTGTCTGCAACGGCAAGCCGCAAAATGCTTGCAGAAGAAAACGGGAAAAAACCCAGTTTCTCTTGCAAGTTCTTGAGACAAAGATGTTATTCAGCTTTACAATCTTTTGCGCTCCTCCGAGGGAGATCCCACCGGTCTCCACAAGTGCAGCTGGAGGCTGTCTGGATGGAAACTGTGTGTTAAAGAACCTGTAATGTCCATGCAATGTCCACACTTGTTCCAAATGCCAGAGTCAGGGACTCTTGCTACTGTACCTTAGCAGCTAGAGCTACCTAGAATCATTTTTTTTTAATGTTTTTTTAAAGATTTTATTTATTTATTTTCAGAGAGAGGAGAAGGGAGGGAGAAAGAGCAACATATGGTTGCCTCTCACATGGCTCTCACTGGGGACCTGGCCCACAACCCAGGCATGTGCCCTGACTGGGAATTGAACCGGGACCCTCTGGTTCCCAGCCCGCGCTCAATCCACTGAGCTACACCAGCCGGGCATCGAATCATTTCTTCATCAGCTGAAAACGAAATTGAAACTCTGCCTAACTGCACTTTCAGTTTTCTTTGAGGCTACCCCACATATTCACATTGTACTTTTTTTTTCCGTACAATTAGCCCAGAACACGGGGTTATGGAGCCATTGCTTCCTATTGAGTAGCGACCACATTTTCTGAACCCCGGGCCCTCCCATTCTGCGGGGAGGGCACAGAGCTGGAGCCTGCCCTGGAGATTCAGAGGGTCAGCCGGCCACACATGCGCATGCCTTCCCCAGTGTCCGACTGAAACCCAGCAGCCGCCTTCAGTGCAGGGCCCTGGCTGGCAGAACTGTGGCCTGGGCTTAATGTAAAGAACTGGATGGAACTGCAGGAGGTTACCTGGCTTAAACCTCCGCTTTTGGCAGAAAACATGATGAAAAACGTTCCACTTCACTGGGGAGTTCTGAATCTGAGGAAGCACGCTATTAGCATCACCAGAAAGGGTCCTTGGTTTTCAAGGAAGGTCAGGTCCTGTTTGCAGCCTGTACGCAGCGGGCCATTTTCTCAGTAAGTGCTTCGTTCCTGTCCGGGCGGGACCCCTGCCACTGAGACCACTACTAACAGTAACGAAACAGTGATGATGATGATGATGATCACAGTAATATAGGAATATGTGGTGCTTTTATTTTACTGTGTGTCTTTGCCTTAGCCTTTATCATACAAGCACTATTGTTATCTCCATTTATAAATTAAGAATGTAAGGTACAGAGAGATTTAAAGCTGCAAACTTAGTAAGTGGACAAAGCCTCGCTGGTTGGCTCAAGAGCAGCAGTGTGAACCACCGGGCGTGACTGCCGGTAATCACACCTGTGAGCTCCGAGTCAGAGTCGGTACAGTAGCCCCCTCACCTACAGGGGATGTGCGCCCAGACCCCTAGTGGATGCCTGAAACCACGGAGCGTACCTCACCCGGTATATATTATATTTTTCCTATGCATGCACACCTATGATTAAGTTTAATTTATATTAGGTACAGCGATAAGTTCATAACTAATGATAGAATATGGCAGTTATAACAATATACTGTAATAACAGTTATCTGCATGTGGTCTCTCTCTGATAATTGATCTGAAAACTAGAAGACTATTACGTGACTAACAGGAGGGCAGTGAACCCAACCGGGATGCGCTGGACGGAGGGGTGGTTCACGTCCCAGGTGGGATGAAGTGGGGCAGCATGAGATCTCGTCACGCTACTCAGAATGGTGTGCAACTTACAACTTATGGACTGTTTACTTCTGGAACTCTCTATTGAATTTTCTGGACCATGGTTGACGGCGGGTAACCAAAACTGTAGAAAGTGAAATCATGGATAAAGGATGACTACTGTAACTGGAATTCTAAATGGCAACCTGAGTTACAAAAACAAATGTCCAGATTTTGCCTAGGCTTATGCTCAGACCAGAACAATGCTTCTTTTTTATGCCCCCTTTAAAATTTAAATTAAAAAAATTATCTTTATTGATTATGATTTATTGATTATGCTATTACAGCTGTCCCAACTTTCCCCCTTCAGACTAGTATTTCTCAACCCTGGTTTCATACAAGAATCATCTGGGGGACCATTAACAAATACTGATGCTGAACCCATCCCTAGAGATTCAGATTCATTTGGTCTGGGGTGTGGGGGGTTATCTGTATTTTTACAAAGCTCCCCAGGTGATTCTCATGTGCAACCAGAGCTGAGACCCACTGCCTGACAAATGGGCTGCTGAAGTGTTCTGCAAACATAAAAAATAGATTTGGAATTGCTGCTGACTTTCTCTTCTTGGATAATCACAAAGGACAATGGCATATTAAAGGCTCGCAATCAAACTTATTCGTACATCATGAAACCCTTGCTGGGCACAATCTCTGTAAACACGGAAGGGGTTTGCTGTTATCACCATTTGGAAACTAGTAGTTCAAGTTAATAAATCTTGTTTCTCTCTTTTAAACAGGAAGCCTCTAATTCTTCAGGATTGGACTTTATCAGAGCCAAAATCTCTTTCTTCAATAAGGATACAGAGGACCTTTTAAGCCAGTCTACTCTCTTAACGAAGAACAAAGATCTGGAATCAAAGTTGAAAGGACCTTAAATGCCATCTAATTTCTCTAGGCGCACACATGCACACGCACACGCCAGCGCAGGAATCCCTCCTAGATTATCCTCCCAGATGGTCATCCAGCCCGAGCTTGAAGAGTTGAATGACAAGAGACCTCACTCCTTCACCAGACAACGCATTTCATTGTTGGGCGGATCAAGTCTTCTTTATATGGGTTCCAAGCTGCCTCCCTCCAACTTCTACTTGTTCATTGCTCCGCTGTTGTCTGGAATAATGGCATAAAGTCTCCTCTTCTTTCAAACGAGTGTCCTTCAGCACATCATTAAGGCGGAGCTTGGTACACTGGGGCGAACACAGGGCTACACAGGAGCCCAGAGACTTGGATGTGAGATCTGGCTCTGCCTGGGACTTTATTGTAGCAACGAAAGCCTTTCAGGCCTTAGGGTCCTCATAAGTATAAATCCAAAGATGATGACAAACTGGTCTTGCATACTTGCAATCATCAAAAGTATACATCGAATGCTTTGTAACTGAAAAGGATTCTACAAATATGTTATTACATGAGTAGGTATTTTTAGGTGCCGCATTTTTTATACTCAAGAAATTGCTCTGTCAGTTGAAATTTATATTCTATTTCCAAAGCGAGTTTTGTTAAGTAACTATATTAATGCCGGTAAATGAGTGTTCCATGATACCACCTATTGGGTACTTGCACCAGTGATTTAGTGATCAGATTTGGTCTAGCGAGATGGTCTGGGTAGCCATGTGCTGGTGCTATCCTTCAGGCATCTGACAGACCAGAGCAAACAAAACTGTGGGTTTGGAAGCAGCAGGTCTGGGTTAGAATCTTCCATTTACAATGTAGGTTTATTGAAAAAGTTAGCTAACCTGTTTCCCCACACAAAAGGAGAGAATAATAATATCAATCTTACATGTGCTAGTATGAGGATAAAATAAAATATCTGTTAAGTACCCAAGAAAATGTTGTGGATTCTAGTTTCAGAGCATTTGGCCATTAGTTTGAAAAATGAATCGGTGAGAATCCATTTGAAAAGTGCATTACATTCTCTCTAAAGTAAACAGAGACCTCAGTTGTCTGGATTCTAGCTGGAGGGAATTCCAACTCCATCATTAATTCTCTGTGTCACCTATGTATTCACTTCTGATGCCCTTGCTTTCCTAATTTTTACAATGAGTTAATTGTACAAACAAATCTTTAAGCAATTTTCTAGCTATAATTCTGGAACCACCAATATCTGTGTTGCCAACCAAATTGAAAAAAAATTTCAGATGTAAATTGAGTCCTCAGAGCAACTCAATTATTCCATAATCCAAAATACTAGCATAGTATTTCGATTTGTACATCTGTCTGAAAATTCCTCCCTTTACAAAGATATATTCATTTCCACCTTCGTTCTGTTAGCCACATTCCTAAGGTAACGGAATTTTAAAATACTCAACAGAAACAGACGTTTATCCACAGAAAAAATACAAATGGCCAATATGCGCATAGAAAGATGCTCACTGTCTTAGTTACTGAAGAAACACAAATCAAAATCGCAATGAGATAGTGCCTCACTCCCATTGGGATCGCCACAACCAAAAGGACACTAACCAGTGCTGGCGAGAACTTGAAGAATTGGAGCACACGCATTGCTGGCAGGAACATGAAACAGTCACTTCAGAAAACATTTTGGCAGCTCTTCAGAAGTGAAACACAAAGTTACCATAGGACCTAGCTTCTACTCTTGGTACACAGCCAGGAGAAATGAAAACATACGTGCTCATGAAAACGTCCATCTGAATGTTCACAGCAGCACTATTTAGAAGAGCCAAAAGTAGAAACAGCCCAACTGTCCCTCAGCGGATAAATGAATCAACAAAATTTATATATCCATTCAGTGGAATATTAGTTGGCAATAAAAAGATATTAAGTACTAATGTATACCACCACATGGATGAGCCTTGAAAATATTATGCTAAGTGAAAGAAGCCAGACACGAAAGACCACATATCGTATGATTTCATTTCTATGAAATGTGCAGAACAGGCAAATCCACAGAGACAGAAAGTAGGCTAGTGGTTGTCAGGAGCTGGTGCGAAATGGGGAGTGACTGCTAATGGGAACCAGGTCTCTTTCTGGGGTGATGAAATGCTCTCAGATTGACTGTGGTGACGGTTGCACAACTCAGTGAGTATCCCAAAGGCCATAAAATTGTACATTGAAATGGCTGGCTTGTATAATACGTAAATTAAATCGCAATAAAGCTGTTAAAAACTCAATAGAAGCACATAATCATTAAATTATACTGAGCAAGAATCAATTCAAAGTGCAAAACACATGTGTGTTCGTGCAATAGCGTTTTACGTGGACTGTTGCTTTACACGTTCAACTGCTTTCAGCCCATTTTTGCATTTGGATCATTTTTCAAGGAGGAGCTGAGATTTAAGGAAGTAAAATGGAATAAACAAGGCTATGGAGGCACATGAAATATATTTCCTTTATTTTACTACCTCGGATGCACTCAGCGGTGTAAAATGCCATTTAAAAAAAGAATGACAAAGTCTGAATGAGAAAATGTTATTTCATCGTGGAAGATAAAAGTCTTTCCTTCTCTACAGTGAATACAGGTAATTTCAGAAGCAGCAGCTCCTAATTATTCACTGTTGAAAAGCTAAAAAAAGGTTCACATTGAAAACAGTGACCTCCAGTTTGCACTGTGAATGAAGGCAGACACAAATTCTCATTTTCCTAGAATCCTGGTTGATAACTGAGTTGGGGAAGGCATGCATTTCTTCATTACAGTGCAGTCGACTGTTCATTTAAATTACAATAACCTGCATAAAAGTCACAAAAGCATTATCTAGCAATTCCACTGCGTTGAAATGCATTATTAGTACTAACAATGCCAAGTAGAGTAAATAAATGACTGTCTTCTTATTTTCAGCATTATTCCTGATTACTTAGCGTTATAAAAGGGTAGCGTTATTATTAGTGGTTCATTCAACACCTTGGGCAACACTACTTGCTTGGATAACTCTTGAACTGGAAGGGATTTTAAAATAGAGCTATATTCTCTTCTGGGTTACCCAAGGGCAAAAATCTCTCCAATTCAGTGCTCATGCGGCATATATATTTTAACAGGAAATATCTGAAGGACTCAACTTCTGTTCACTATACATGTGTAAAGAAACCCTGGAATTAAAGTTCTCATTAAAGATAGCACACTTGCAATAGTACTTATTTAAAAATGTAAAACTTACATCAATAGTTTAACTTTACCCCAGAAGATTTCCCACCAAGAACAGGCTAACGCTTCAGTTTTTAAGGTTCCTTGAGCTCAAACTCTGGGCCTTTCTTATACTTTTTTTTCCCCTCACTCCCTGAAACGTTCAGAACTCTGCAGAATGCCACTGCCCAACCCTGTCACGGGAGCACCACTGAGTGCACGGCGAATAAAAGCAGAGATTTGAAATCATTCTCTCCTGAGGCTCGAGATTTCTGTGGCTAAATCAAAAGGGTGCTCTCGGTGAAGATGCAAGCAACATTGGGCTTCAGCTATGCCTCATGGGAGTATATCCTCATCGACGGGGCAACGGGATTACGCTTAGAAAGTGTCATCTTCTTGAGAGGAACGCCCGCGCTGAGGTGACAGACTCTCATTCAAACAATGGAAGTGCTTTGGTTTGTGTATGTGCACTGAAGCCTTGGATTTTGGGGTGGGAAGGGGAGCGTGACAAGTTGCAAGCAACACCGTAATGAGTGAATTAATATTTAGGTAATTTAAAGAATTACGTGAGCACAGGAAAATGTTCTTGAAGGGTGTGTGATACATTGTATTTCTCAAAATTGGCCCCATTTTCCATCCCACTGGGTTCCCACAACTTGCCACCCCTGTATCGAGAGGTAGAGTCTACGTCCCATCCCGCTGAAACTCGGTGGGCTGTCTGGATGAATAGAATGAAGCGGAAGTGACACTGTGACTTCCTAGCCTAGGTCACCAAAGGCTGTGTAGCTTCTGCCAGTCTTGCTCTTGGAACTCATCTCTGGGGCCCCACGCTGCCAAGCTGGAGGCCACCATGCTGTAAGGAGGCTCAGACTGGCTCATGCAGAGAGACTCCATAAGAAGTCCTGAGACCAAAGAAGACATAAAGGAAGGGAGAGATGGCCAGCCAGTCCCAAGCTACCTCAAGACCCTGTCTGTCCCCAACTCTTTTAGCTCCATGCTCCCTGAAGACAACGTCACAAGAGACCCTGAGCCAGAACATCCTCCAAGGAACTCCTCAATTCCCCAACCTGCAGAAATCATGAGAGACCACGACCGCTGTTCCCAGCCACTGCATTTTGGGGCGATTAGTGACACAGCAGTAGACAACCAGAAGAAGAGGAAAGGAGACCTGAAAGGACACTCGTCATAAATAATACAGAGGGCATATAGCCTTTGGAGCCAAGTCTTTTGAACTATGACCCCTAGACATGCAGATAAAAGTAACAGAGAAAGACTCCTTGTAAATCACCAACTCGGGCATGACTCAGAGCTTATAACTCCTCAGCAGTGGGTCAATGTTCCTTCTGGGGAATCTCTTGATTTTCCACACAGAGGAATTTAGGGCAGTGGGTCAACGTCCCTTCTGCGGAATCTAGATTTTCCATGCAGAGCAGCAACCGAACTTGCCATGAAACTGCATGCACGCAGCCAGCACAGTCCTCTTTCCCCAGCTACATGTCTGGGGTGCCCCAGGCAGTGCTGGTGGAGAGGGGGGAAGAACCTACAGACCCTAAAGACACGCACTGGTACTGCGACCAGTTTCCGCCTTGCCTTTTTTGTCATTTAGTAAAACTGAGCAGTTTATAGTTCCTGAGCACAACGTAGAGTTTTGACGCCCCCATGTCCCTGTCTTTTCTGCTGTGGCTAACTCACACTCACTTCTTCAGAACTCGGGCCAGTTGTCACTGACTCCAGGCGCCCCAGCAGGCCTGTGAACTCCGTGTGTGCATCCACTGTTCTACTCAACTTCATAACAAAATCCTCGGTTAGGTGTGTGTCTTCACTACACCATGTACATTGAGAAATAGGTATAAGTTACTTATATTTTTACCTTTACTACCTAAAGGACTGCCTTGTCCCAAGCCGGTGCTCGGTCCGTGCCTGTGGAAATGAATGCATAAAGAGAAGCTGGCTTCGAAGGATGGATTTGGGGACAGTGCCTCCATGCACTTCAAACATCCTGAGGTCCTCCCTGCGTGCCCTCAACTGGAAATTCTCTGTCCTGACAACTCCCAGGAGAATGCTCCATCAGAATTTCTCTCACGGCACTTTCCCTCACCTTGGACCTCCATCCTCCCTGCCTGCCCCTGGGGGCCCATGTCTGTGCCTTAGACCACACTGTGTGTATTCCCGTTAGGTCCCTGTCTAGACGGTTCACTCCATGGTGGCAGGCTCCTGGGACGATCCCACCCCGAGTGCCAGGAACAGCACTTCATATGCCAAGGCAGCACGTCTTCCCCATCTCAGTGCCTTACACAGTCATTACTGACGCTGAACTCTCTTCTCTGGGGCTGGCGACTCTGCCTCCAATGAGTCTAGTGCTAGCTATGTTCCACAGGTGATATCAAGACGAACTCAGATGATTTAAGGATAACCTGTCAGAGTCCTCAGAAGCTTGCTGTGCCCTTGAAGTAGGTCATCCTCAGGAGCAGTCGCTTTTCATCTACCCAGCAGGTGTGTGTCATCAAATAAATATCGTAACCTGTCTTCTAGCCAGGAACAAATATCTAGCAGGAGGAAGGACGTACGCAGGCTCACTGATGACAGGTCTAGATGAAGAACATGAGATCTTTTTTCTTAATGTATCGGAACTCATAGTTTTATTAACAAGGGGGTTCCACCCTCACTATTTGTTGTGCCTCTGTCCATTCATCTGCCCTATCCCCCCGACTAAGAATCTTCCGAGAGCAACTAGTCCCAGCTTTATAACTTTAGTCATGAAGGTTTTCATAAAGAAGATCTCTTAAACTTGGCCCCACAAAAACACATTTCCCCCCATAAAACTCTCTGATTTTGAAAACAATCATTATAATAGGTAGGTTAATTTGGCTTACTTGGGATTATCTACTCCCCACCCCAGCTTTTTTTTTTTTAAGCATTTAAAAATTAGTTATTAGTACTATCTTCTTTGTGCTGGTAGATACAAAAGATGTTAAAATTCAGAAATTTGTGGGTTTTTTTTATTTTTGTGAGATTAGGGAGTACTTAATAATATGATGCCATTTGTTCTTGAATATTCTAGAGCCTACTGTTTTATTACATGCCAAATTACTAGGTACCATTGGACCCAAATATTTTTTAAAAAATTATAAAAAACATAAGCCTGTGATTTAACCGTGACTTCACAACTATGGGTACACCTTAACAGAGGAAATATTTGGACTCAAATGTGGATAAGTTTTGGTTTTAATTTTATGCACATTACTTATAACTCCCAAAGCCAAAGATAATTCTAAGAGAACCACGAACACAATGTACCTCATGTGAGATGGGATCATAATCATTTCAAGATGAATGGTGCAGACACAACAATTTTTCACTCACATGATGGTGGATTTTGCTAGATCAGTGTTTTCTCATCTCACAGTGTTTTCCTGACACTTCAGTACCATTTTCCTGGCGCTAGTGCAGCTGAAGAGCACCTGAGCTAGTACTTACTTAACTCTTTTCTGTATGTCAACTTCAAATTGGCCTTTTATAAAAAACAAAAACACAAACCCCAACAAAAACAAAAATTCACTTCATCTCAAGTATTGATAGCAGTCAAATCACAGGTTTGATGGCTACTTAAATTTGTTCTTTTGGGAAAGAAACTGGGTTAAAGTCAAGGCCGCCCTGTTCAAAGGAGGCGTGACGAGCAGCTGATGTTTTCATTGGACAAAGTGCTTATTAAGTACTTACTATCTGCCAGCCCTCTCGCGGATGCTGGGTTCAGAGCAGCAAGCGCAATAAAGCTCAGCTCTCCCGGAACTTACATTCTCGGGAGGGGGAGGGCGATCAACCAACAGGTACATAATACAGTTCCAGGTGGTGACCCATGTTATGGAGGAAATGAAGCAGGGGAGGTGGCCAGGGGGCCATTTCAGCAGAGACCCAACGCAGCGCGGGAGACGGTGGCCTGTTCGAGGCAGCAGTCACGGTCTCGCCGGGGTGTCCGACCTGTGGCCCGCGATGGCTATGAATGCGGCCCAACACAAAAATCGTTCATGTACTTAAGACACTGAGACTTTTTTTGTTTTCATTAGTGTTTGTGTATTTAATGTGTGTCCCAGAGATGCCAAAAGGTTGGCATCTAGAGGCTCATGCTATTTCTGGCACCCCTAGCTCTGGAGCGCCCGTAATGTTTCCTGTCCCCATTTTCACTCTTCCAAAGCTCAGTTATGGCCCAAGGTGACGTCTTAGGGTGATTCCCCTTCCTCAGACTGCTCTGTGGTAATAGAAATCGCTGTCTCTCGTGGACTGAGAGCTTTCACTGGGGACTGTGTTTCTGGGACAGACTGGCGTCCACGGGTGCCAGTGCGGAGATGTAGAACACAAGGAGGTGACCACAAACATCGGGGAGGGGACGAATGGAAGGCAGGGGCTGAGGGTCAGAAGGCACGGAAAGCACCCAAGGCCTCGTTCTGGCATTTTCTCTATGACCTGGATAGCAATCTCCATGTGCCGTAAGGAAATTATTTCACATGCCAAACTTGGCAGGTGTACAGGGTTGCGGAGGGTCACTGAAGTATTTCTCTCCATTTAAGGTGAGGGCAGCTGGTAACTTCGTTCCTTAAATATTTTCTTAAAAATCTGATTCTTAAGTGACTGACCGAAAACATCATTGATACTATAAATGAAACATCTTAATAGCAGCATAGCCTGATTACCAAACAGAGGTTTTCCTTTGACCACACAGTTACTCGTGTTCCTTGGAAGCTGACTGACTGTGTGATGAGAACCCAGCTGGTATGAGGTTTCAGAAAGGGAGAACCGGGCTCCTAGGCCGACGGGTGTGAGAAGCTGCACTCCCGGCTGAGACTTCATATTGCGTGACTTTAGGCAAGTTACTAAACTTTTCTAAGTCCCAGCTTCCTCATCTGGAAAAAAGAAAACAATGCTTCTCTTATAGGTTTGCTCTAAGGGTTGAAGGAAACAAAAGGAGATGTGATTATACAGCACTTCGCATTCATTCTTAAAATAAGGAGCAATTAAGATGACAACAGTGGTCACGATGATAATGATGACTAAGAAATCATACACAATGTCCTTTAGTACCTGAGAAGGAAAGCCCTGGTTTCTACACTCCTAAGAGGGTTGATTAATAACTAGTAGTTTTGCGAGTACTGGTACCCTGTTGGGAGGGTGAGGGCAGAGCAATGATCAGGCAGAGACGGGAACTGGGGAGGGAGGAGTCATCTACCCGGACCACGGCCCAGCCTCCGATCTAACAGGGCGAGAATGGGATGGGCCGTCAGGGCCATTCCAGAGTCTCCGGTAGACGTGGAAACACAGACAGAGGCTACCCAGGGGACAGGACAGGGGCCCTATATCCGGAGCAGGTGACAGAAGGCCAGTGGAATGTGTCCCTGGGCATTTGGGGTTGGTTGTAGAGACTTCCTCACAGTTGGCTGCAGCTTTGGCTCCACTGAATTTTAAAGGTGCTCAGAGTCTGCCTGTCACCTCGACTTTAAAAACAACAAGAGAGCACATCCTGAGTCCATTAAATCTGTATATAGCACAATGAGGTGTTATGTAATCAACATCCCTTGAACCTGCATCAGTCTCCATTAGCAAGAGAAGCAAAGTTTGGGGAAGGCAGTGGTGGAAGTGAAACGCAAGTGAAAACGGATGGGCAAGTCTACCCCGATGCTCGATCTTCTTTAGCAGGCACATGCTCCACTGACTGCGGCTTCTTGAGAAGGGGAAATGACTGAGTCCACCACCCCCATGTATTCCTTTTCCTTCCTTCCCCTCTGGATTACACAATTTAGTTGGATTTACATCATTTATGTATGTATATGTGTGTGATGGAATAATTTATACCATGCAGCTGGATTACACCATGTAGACCACATATAGTTATTGAGTCCTACTGAGGGCCCAGCAAAGCAATCATTAAGAAGATGAGAATTCCCAGGAAGACTTTGATTAACTCCACAGTCATGAGCTTTTACCAAAAATACATGTGAGGCCTCCAACTTGCTTCTGTACTGGCCTAATGAAAGGAGATGTGCAGGAGTAGATTTGAGGTTATTGTCTGGCTGCCCCAATGCAATGTGACACTGACAGCTTTTGAAGGGAGGGGAAAGAGAAGAAGGCAGGTACTCGGGCAGACAGAGCAGCCTACAGGTCATGGACAGAAAGGCAGGAGTTCTAGGTTTGATCACTAACGTGGTCACTTATTCAAACATGGAAGGTCTCCTCTGGACTTACCTCACTGGGCAGCCATGAGCACTGACCAAGCAATGTTTGTAAGGGAGGTCTACTTCCCCAAGACTATGCATGTACCAGGGGTCTCCAGCTGGAAAATGGACAGAGACTGGATTAGGACAAAGAGGGACAAGGATTGAAATAGAGAAACACCCAGAGGCCAAACCAACCACCCGGATGGCAGGAAGGAGTGAGATGATGCCTGCTTTGTGGGCTTCCCTCAAACTGTAGCCTGGTTTGTTTGGCGAATCCACTTTCTGTTGTTATCCCAGAGGACAGTTCATCAGCTATGCAAGACGCAGCAGAGAACAAGTGACTCGAACAGTCATCACTGTGTTGGCTTGTTCTCCATTTTGCTCTCCATAGGATTCGGGGCAGTTCACAGGAACGCACACCAGTCGTGTGTGTAAGGTCACTGGTCTTGGACTTGGCCTGCTCTGGTTCCACTGTGGGCTTTGCCATTTACTCACTGTGTGGCTGGGAGTGACCCTGAACCTCACCAAGCCCAGGGACAGTACATATGGGAGTGATTTACTAATAAGAATTTGCTATACAAATGTCAGGGGTGATTATTATTAGTAGGAGGAATGCTTTTCATTTAATAGGCTAAATAAAACATGCTAAACAAACACAACTATGAAAAAAAGCACAAAGTTTGACCTACGCTGACATGGCCCCCAAACCTTAGCAGCAGAAAGTTTTTCTCACAGTAAGCAAAGCCAGGATCTGGTCCTAAAAAAACAGTACATTTGTTGGACTGAAAATCCTCTAAATTATTCCTTGGTCAGGGCTATTTTGCACAATCTGATGATTTGGGATTTCATCAAATTAATGTCACTAGATATGCCTTATAATTAGGATAAAATATTTGAAAAGTTTTAAAAATGAGGCTATTCATGAACTCATTGATTTTCCTATGGATTGGGAGCCTGAATTTAAATGATACCCAAAAATATAACTAGGTGAACTCAAAGAGAGAAGAGCTCGTTGTGAGTCTTTAAATGGAATGCAGTGGTTTAAAATGCTATTACTATTCAGATTCTCTGAGAACATTAAAACTGCCCATTAAATGAAAATCTAATAATTGGCCCGACTGAATTGTGACATTTTGTAACCTGTTCAGAAATGCAGAAAATTGTGGAAAAAGTTCTTTTGAGGCAGAATTTGATTTGCAATGTAACATTATTCCAAAAGCCAAGGTCTCCAAACTCACACACATAAAAGAACAACCACGCAGACTGACGAAGCCAAGGAAGACTCTCGAAGTAAGAGCTAAGGTACATGGCTCAAGACTCTCCAAGATAAGTTATGTTACTGGTCGGGACAAAAAAAATAAATAAATAAATAAATAAAATGGGCAAGAGAATAAGCTCTGAATAAACCTCAGCTTGAAACTGAGCTCTTTTTGGTCATTGCCTCAAAAGATAACCAAGACAGGTTACCATGTGCTTTCATATAAACCACCTACGATTTCCAAACTTACTTCTCAATATCAACAAAAGAATAAAATTTAAAGACATCCACTGGGGAAGAATCAATAGTTTCAAATCTGAGGTTTAAAAGTTCTCATGGGCCAATAGTTGCTGAGAGTCTTCTACGCGCGGGAAACCAGGTCCAGGGCTGTTTGGGAGTCGGCTCTGAGAGATACACTCTATGCCCTTAAGGAGCTTACCATGTAGTCGGGGGAATGAGACAGAATTGACATAAATAAAACACAAGTCATACAGCATACGTCAACAGGAGCAGTCCAATCAAAGCAACAGGGAGCCCCTACCATTGGAGGGATTAGGAGAACACTGTCTGCAGTCTTTGAGGATGCAGCGTGTCTAGAGACGTGATGCTGAAAGATGGGTGGGACTTTGACTGGGAGAGCGGGAGGTTAATGTCCAGGCAGGAGGAATAGCGCGAGCTGGGGAGGAGCTTGAGGCATGTCTGGGGAGTAGCGAGGAGCCGGGTCTGGCTGGAATGCAGGGGAAGAGAAAGCAGGTGGCTGGCAAGGATGCAGAGGGCCAATAGAGGCCTGGCCGAGGCACCAAGGGACAGTCCTGTGGGAGTCCTGCCCACTGGGGGCACTGGGGACTCGGTCAAAAATCTTCATCTATAGACTCTTTATCTATTAAAAAAACAGGGCTCCAACCTTTTGTCCCGTTCCTGAGGTATTTGTTGGCAAAGCACCCAGACACTGACTAAAGAGAAGCACCCCCCCCCAAAGGGAACCCACTACTGGGGAGAGTGGTGATTAAGAGAAAACAAAGGCAGGGAACAATCAGGAATTTAAAAGGAAGAAGGTGAGTGAGGTAAAGTGGAAAATAATGATGGACAAAAGGTGATATCTAATTAGGAACATGATGGACATGTCAAGTGACATTAATTTGATGGAATCCAAAATCATCAGACTGTGCAGAATCCCTAAGAGAACTTACTACAGACATTTGAGGACGGCAAGCCCATGGTTTAGAAAGCCACCAGCAACCATGGGGACAGCACCAACTTGCTAGCGTGGCTTTCTGCCCATCGGCTAAGAACCGCTCTTTAATATCAAGGGGCTGTGTTCGCCGGAACCTGCCAAGTGGGGAAGGCTATGTGATGGACATATGCATACATGCAGAGCAGACTTCGGTGTAAACATGATGAGTAGCACTTAGTGGTGTGTTTGGCCATTAAAAACGAGATCCCTGAATGGTGGGAATATTTGAAATACGCCACGTCATGAAAAATATTTCTTCATTTCTTATTTGGAATATTCAGAGACTCTTTTCTGTCAAGAGTGCTGTGTAATGCTTCTATTACCATGCAGAACACATCGCTTTGGGAATATCTCTAATAAGAAGGATAACTAAAACAAAGAGTCTCGTTGAAGATGTGGCTGGCATGGCATAAAATATTAGAGATGAGTGTTTCTGCTTTTATGACTGTTCGAAAAACAGGCCTCTATGTAAGGACTATACAGGGCCTTCCTTGAAAAACAAAACAAAACAAAACAAAACAAAACAAAACTGAAGTATTAGCACAAGTATTCCCAAGCGCACATCTGCTCTCCTAATCAATGTAACGTATTTACGGACCTGTTACTCCACTTATCTAAACACGCCCAGGTATAAACTGTGAACGCTGCATACCAGCGCGTAGTGGAGGCCCGGGCTTTTTCCAATATGAATGTGTCTGGATTATTTTATATCTCAACGAACCCGCAGTAATACATAGGCCCTGCACACACACTACAGACGTTTTCTATTTTGCATGTGAAATTAGCTATTTTATGAACCGGGCAAACACTGGGGAAGGCTGAGTCCATTTCTACATGAGAAAAGCAATGACTCTTCAGGCTGAACTTCCTGAATGTTATCAGGATGGAACTGTCTAGCAGGAAAGAAACGACTTCTTTCTTTGGGGTGAAGTGTTATCGACCTCTTACCTAAACAAACTTCCCCAGCAACAAGGGTGAAAAAGTTGACCATATACTTAATAAAGTGAGACCAGGACTGCAGCTGCTAATTTGGGTTTGATGCTTTACAGCTGAAGGTGGACAAAAAGCTAAAATGCAATTATGTGAACCAAAATAGACTTTTACAGTTTATAAGCCAAACTTAAATAAGTAATTCTGGCAGCTTCTATACTCTTTATGTTAAAATACATCAACTGCCAAATTAGGATACTAACTTAAACATTTTTTATTTATAGTATTTATTTATAGTAAATCACAGACAGGTTTCTAAAACTTAAAATGCCAATAACACACTCATTTGTTCGTATGTAAAATGTGCACTGAAAAAAGGCATAAGAAAAGCTTATTAAAGGGTTAGCGCTGCTTCAATAGAGGAGGAGGCTGACAGGGAGTTTCATTTTGTTCTCTATACCTTTCTGAAGTTTCAGGAGAGTCAACAATAAATAGGAAATTAATATTTTTAAAATATCAAAGTTCTATGTTTAAAATTATGAATAGTTCAACACATGCACCACTTTTCCTTGTAGAAGAAAACTGTGGAAGATGTAACAGAAACAAAATATTCAGAAGCCCACCTGAAGCGAGTGGGAACAGTCTGGCAAACACTGCGTTACTGCAGAGAGCTTCTACTGCTTAAAAAATGGCTGGGCTGCTGGCCTGGGGCTGGGGTGCCGGGGCAGATGTGGGTCTTGTTGTTGCATGACAGATAGGGGTGCGGGTACGCCATCCCGAAAACACAGGAAAGATGATGTACTGAACGGGTAGCAAAAGCGCAGGTTTCTGGAGAGTCTATTGGTTTTGAGCAGTTACGTTCAGGGTGGGAAGGCTGTACGTGGTCATGCGGTTGAGAGGCTCTAGAGAGACTACAGGAGAAAAGCCTTCACCCAAATCCTTTCGTGAAGATCAGTGTATAGGCAGGTAACATCTTTGTCTCTCTCCTGCTTAATTTAGCAGTTGTTTCCTTTCAATTGCGTCCACGTGGCAAAAAATCAAAAGTACAGAGACCAAAGGAGGTAAGACTTCCTGAGAGCTCTCCACCACCGGAAACAGGCATTAACGACATAGGCACAATGGCTATTTAATTAGCATACATTAATTAATTTAACCCCCTGTAACCGCTGTCTTCTGCTGCTGCTAATTTTGTTTTTGATGTCCCGTGAAATAAAGTCGCTGAAGAGTAATTAAATGTGTCCAGTCTCTTCATCCCTATGGCTACAACAACTGGGTAGTCCTCTACTGCTGAGGCTGTCTGGGAAGATGTTGGAAAGGCTTTGAAAAAACTCGAAAGCATCTTCTTGGGAGGTGGCAACTTCACATTAAAAACCCTAATATGAATGGGCCCACTAGCAGCACTTTCCTTAACAATGCATGTGAGTGAAGTGTATAATTCGTAGTTATTTTCAAATATTGGCTGAGAAAGTAATAATGTTCTATTAAAAAGCTTGGTATGGAATGAAATTCCAGGCTACAATTGTCTTAACCTGCCTCACATGAAAAAAGTAGTAGATAGAAGATTGAGGAATATATGCAGGTTAGCAGTGGTTTTCAAACTTAAAAACAAACACACAAACAAAAAAATGAGGAGAAAACTTTCAAACCAACAACTATGGACCTGCCCAACAGGTGAGCAGATCAACCTGGTGCTGCTCCAGAGGAAGTCCTGCCTGCTTGGTCTCTTCCCCCTCCTTGGCAACTTTCAGGTGAGTGGGCCAAATTTTAGGGTTCCTTAGAACACAGTTTGAAAATCGCCCCTTCACAGTGCCCATGGAGGCTACTGAGCATTGGCTCATTTCACACAGATTCTGATCCTTCTTAGCAGCTTTTTTTGACTGCAAAGGCTAGAAAGCTAAGAACTACATTCTTGAGTTCCTCTTGCAGCCAGGTTCCAGATATGGCCTGGGTTCTTTAAGGCTGATGTCTGTACAAGACTTGGGAAGTGGATATGAGCAATATGAGGCAGCTGCATGGGAAGAGACAGCTACTTCTGATGAGTGTGTGTGTGTGTGTGTGTGTGTGTGTAGGGGAGAGGGTTGCATTTGGTCTTCTGGGACAGCTGGGACAGAGACTGTGGAACCTAGTGCCTGTATCCTGGGTGACACGTGGGTAAGACTACAGCACTGAGCTCCCCCATGCCGTCTGATTGGTCTCTTCACTGGTTTTCCCAAAGAGCCTGTAAGCTCCTCTCATAAGTCTCTTTCTCTTACACTAGCCCGATGAAGCCAGCCTCCTGAACCTAAGAACCTCGACCAGTACAGCACTGAGAAGCAGACCCTGATTATTTCATTGCCTCACATGAGGTATCTTCAGCACCACCCCATGTTTGGATCCCTACTGAATCTGTTTTCATCACGCAGGCACACAATAAACGTCAGTTAAATCATACCACTATAGCCACAGCATTGTGCTGGACTGCTTCTAACATTGTTCAGCCACTTATTAGTGAGACACGGTCTAAGTTATATAGGTAAGAAACACCTCAAGAAGCAAGGCTTTGGATGATTATAATTTTAACTATGTTCATTGATCTAGGTAAAGAAAACAAGGCATTAAAAACAACAATCTCAGTTTCTCATCATTTGGAGTTAAAAACAGAAATAAACCAAAAGCTATCTTTTAAGATACAGTGGAAAAAATAGGAATATAAAATTCTTATGATAATTAACAATGAGTCTGAATTTGATCACTGTAGAATGACAAGCTTACATTTTTATGTCTTTTTGAAAAATACTTTGAAGAAAGAAAAAGAAAAATGGGACCCTTTATTTTTAGATATAATATATTGTCAGCATGGTGCAATACACTAAAGATTTGATCATTGAGAGCACAACTAGTTTTCTTCATTTAGAAAAGACTATTTGAAAAAAAAATCTCTTTTCCCCTGGTTTATGCACAGCCTTCATTTCCTTTTCCATAAGTGGTTAGACAAAGGGTCAGATGATAACTTTAAATACGTGTCTCTAGTTTACGTAAGTATGGAGTGCCTCAGCGGTAACCTCAACTGCAGGGCACGGCTTCCTAATGAGTTGCTAGTTATGAAACGATGAAGTATGGAATTCTGAATTTTAAATAAGACCGATGAATAGACGGGGTAAAACAAATGAAAAGAACTGTAATTATGCACTATTATGAGATACGTTAGATAGTCACACTATGCATACATCAAAAATCAAAATCAATAAACCTAACATGTTAATAAAAAGCTAAGTCTGGCCCTTTAAGACCTCAACACTAATTGGAAAGGAATTTGACAGAACATCCTGAATGACTTTCATTATCAGTTTTGGCAAGCTATTTTCAGCAACCTAAATAATGATTATTTTTATACTCCACAGCACATCTATCAAAATCTAAGATCTGAAAAATATCACTAGTGAGGATGAGTGAAATAGCAAATCTTCAAATACCACAACCTGAATTTGAATTATTAGTATGATGTAAAGGATATGTATGGGGTATTTCATTTTCTTTATATTTTACTTTTATATTGTCCACTTAACATGTACCATACACTTACAATTACTTTATAATGTACTGTACATTCTTTTTTTTAATGTAATGCATTCTATTCCAAATTTCAGGAATACTTTGAAGATCATACCTTCTGATCACTTTAAAAACTCTTTCCGCTATGACTGGTGTGGCTCCGTGGATTGGGCGTCGTCCTGCGAACCTAAGGGTGGCTGGTTGGGTTCCTGGTCAGGGCACAGGACTGGGCTGTGGGCCAGGTCTTGTGTTGGGGGCATGTGAGAGGCAACCAATTGCTGTTTCTCTCGCACACAGATGGTTCTCTCCCTTTCTTTCTCCTTCTCTTCCCTTCTCTTTAACGATAAATAAAATCTTTTAAAAACCAACTCTTCCTAAAGTTTGATGATTTAATAGATTCAATTCTCAAGGGAAAACTTTTCATAGTAAGGGCAGATTAAACTTACAGTGGAAACATGCATGGTAGTAGATATTATTGGCGAAAAGTACAAAAGGTATAATTTTGCCTATGGCACCTTATTCCTTAACCAAAATAGAGATTTCTCCATCTTTGTTGTTGTTGGAACTAAGGTCATCAATTAAAAAAATAATTAGATCACTAGTTTAAAATAAGAAAGGCCTAGCCCCAAAGGAACTCCAATTAACTAATACCAGAGAGGAGTAGCAGGGACCTATTGAGAATTCAGTTTATTCAGGTTTTAAAATAAGGCAGCTGTGTGACACATTAATGCCTCTAACTATTCTCGATTTTAATATTCGATTTGGTCCTACTAAACTTTTCCCCTTGAGGTGAAATCTCAGTTATGTGTGTCTTTTTCATCGATGGCTATCGGCGCTGTGTGTGTCGAAGGGTATTATGTTGTGACTATCTTTCACTTTCACTAAAATGGAAGCCTTGCTCGATGAATGAATCAGTGACGTGCTCCAGGTCCTAAAGTTAGATGTTAGAAAAAGGAGGAAGACATTGCAGCTCAAGCTGACTGCTGCACCCCCAGCCCTACGCCAATTCCCGTCCACAAAGGGGGACCTCACTTCCTGGCCCCTCCCTCAGGGCCTTGACTCCCAGAGTCGACGGGCTCCCTTTTCTCTTCCTCACCGAAATGCAAACTCTCACACCCTATACTCAGGATCAGGCCGCAAACGGTGTAAGTCGAGGGTATGAATGACGGCCTTCGCGTAATGCCCGTTTCTCTCACGCCGTGATATTAGTAACTCATGAGCTGCAGGATTTCCAAAGCCGATTGATTTGTAATGTAATACTCTTAGAATCTCCAGAGTAATTTCGGCATTAGTTACAAATAAAAGTTGGCTCCCTGCGTCTCTGAACGTTGGGAACATGAACCTTTAAGACTTGGAGATCAAATACCAACATTCCCCTAGGAATGCTGTGCACATCTGCATTTCTGGACATAGGACTTTTTTTGTTCCTAATCAAGTATAATCTCACTTCATAACTTCTACTTTTGGCTCAGTGCTACCTAGATTTCCAGGCAAGCAAAGAAATGAAGGCTGAGGATTTTGTGCTTAGAGGTTTGGAAATTTGGCAAAGGCTACACGAAAATACAAGTATTTGATCTTGAACTTCAACATAGTGAAATTCAGTTAAACTACAAAGAGACCCAAGTGAGGCTTTTTAGATTCCAAATCTGCACCTGTATTTTGAGGTTGCCAGATATTTGTACTAATAATTCTGTGTTCGGCGCAAAAGCGGAATGGAGAGAATGAAGAACCCCCCCAAACTGTCCTCTGGGACCTCCCGGCCGTTCGAAGTAATCACTAATTCCTGCTTACATCTACAAGTCAGCCATCCAAGTGTTGCTATTCCTGGCTGATCTTGTTCTGCGTTTAAATGGTCTGATTGTTAGTCTCTGCATCTGGGCCCAAACCAATCTAACATGGAAAGTTAGCTCAAGGGTTCCAGTCACCTCTAAGTTATCTTTAATGCCAGCTATAAAGATAGCTTGAGTTATTAATGGAAGATAATGAAAAATGCTCTTCCGACCTACCAAACTCAAGGGTATCATTATTAATACAGTTTCCTTAATATTGACCTTTTAGAGTCCAGCCAATGAAGTAGAATTTATTTTCAAATAATTTAATTTAGCATCCATTAACACTCCTTGGGACCTGAAAGCCACAGAATTTAAATGATTCTTATATTCAGATAATTGTGAGAACAGATTACCTGTAAAAGAAAATTTCCAAGAAGATTTAGCTGGGCAGCACATTTTATAGTCCTGAATTTCATCAAGGTGGCAGTACAGACTAAATGTGGATTTAATTTACAAAAGCTTTCATATAATGGCCGTAACTTTTATTTCTTGTTATGCTTATCCACTTTATAATGTTAAAAATGAACAAAACCAATCAAACATCACACAGCAGCATAACGAGGAATGATTAAGGGAAGAACATACTTCATCCAAAATTGATTTATACAATATAGTTTGTCTATGAACTCATTTATTGTTGTTGGTTGAGAGCCAATATGAGTAATGGTTAAAGGTATGGGTTTTATTTGGAATCAGGCTTGCGTTCAAATTCTAGTTCTGCTACTTATCAGTTCTTTGACTCAGGAGAAGTTCATTACGTTTTTCAGGCCTCAGTTTTCTCACCTGTCAAATCACTTGTTGTAAAGATGAAGGGAGATGATTTATTACGGAGTACTTAGTATAGGGCTGACTCATAGTTCTCTCTCAGTAGATGGAAGCTATTTTTCATTTGTCAGTATCTTTCCCCCCACCGTAAGCTCTCTGATGTGAAGGGCTTTTTCTGGTTCTTCTCTGAATATTTTGCAGGTCTAGCCTTGTAACATGGGAGGAAAAATACTGACTTAGGTGTCAGGGACCAGAATTCAACATCCGACCTCACTACCTACTAGCCACTTAATTTCTGGTAGAGTTCTTAAGATATCTGGGTCTTAGTTTGCCTTTCTGTAAAATGGGGATATTGTTTTACCTTCCACCGTTCTGATAGGGATGTGAAAAGATAGGGATAGGACACATTTTGTAAAGTGTACAGCACTGTTTAAATTGAGGTTATTGTTGCACTTGAACTAAGAGCTACTATTTTTTGAGCACTGACTATGTGCCAGACGTTGCGTAACTGATCTCTAAGTGCTCAGTCACTCCATCAATTCAACCGCCCAGTAAGGCGGGGACTATCAGGGCTCCTATCTCACAGGCGAGGAAGCCTAACCTGACTCCAACAGAAGCAGTCTGGCTCAGAAGCGTGCCCTCTAAACCGCTATCACATACTGCGTCCCGTAACATTGGGGAAAAGGGGCAATCTTTTGTGAATCTGCCAATGGCTGGTCTAGATGGTCAGAGTGAATAGGAGACAGTCACCTTGCTAAGGTGATGGCAGATGCCACTAGGAAGGAAAAGAAGGGGGTGGGGGAGAGAGATTGCAAACACTCAGATTCATGAAAGACTAGGAGAAACTCTTTCCATGTATGTTCATATTTCTGCAACACAAGTACCCTTCTCTGGTGTATGTATATTTTCCATTCTGCTGAAATTGCCAAATGAAACCTAAGAGGAAAAAAAAATCACCTCAAATTTACGTCTGGCCATGAGTAAAACTTTAGAACTTGGCATTTTGGGAAAACACAAGTCGACGGGCCTGGGTGGAACACAATACTTCGTGACATGACACGCCCATTGCTGAAATCCCCGAAAAGGCCACCACTCGGGTAGAGTAGACACAAAGGACCATGGCAATGGTCACCTCTGTGAGTATTCTCTTTTCCAGACACACCGAAAGGACCCCAGAGTGGAGGTCACCTGGCAGAAAGAACTGTGACTTCCCTAGGCACTGGCCTTTGGCTGCATGCTACGGTGAATTCTAGAAAATGAGACCCAAGACAATAGCTGGCCTGTGCTCCACGACCAGTGCGCAGAGGGCGTTGGAGCATGTGTTTGAGCATATGTGAACAAAGAGCATAAAGATGTGTGAGACGGGTGTTAAAACATCAGTTCAAACATGTGTTTAACCATGTGTGAGCAAAAGGGTGTTAAGCCATGTGGTAAAACAAGTGTTAGAGCAGATTCGATTACAAATGTTTCTCATTTGGTAGCTTAAATTATTTTCTGCCTAATCCTGTGTTGCTAAGCAATAGCTGTGTTGTCCTAACTAAACGCAATAAATTATTAAACTTAAAAAATTGAACTTAGAATTCTTTTTTTTTTTTTCCTGTCTTGGTTTCATCAGGAAGAATTTACATCTGCAGTTTTCAATAAACATAGCGGTGTTCTGCTGGGGTCAGCAGAAACTTCCCGAGGCAGGAAGGCAACAGTCAGAGAGGGACGAGGGCTGGACCGGCTCTGCGTGGCGAGGCAAGCACAGAGTCTGCAAGACAGAGCGGCAGAGACGCTAATTTTGGGATTTGATGAGCCACGCGGTCCCCCGTCTTGGGGTGACTTTTGCAATGGGGGAGCTGTGCCACAGCCAGGATTCTGCTTTTTGTTTCCATTTTTAAAACACTGCTCTGGAAAACAGGGATTTGGGCAGTTCTATTGAGAGTAAAACTTGGTACAGACCCGCTTTAAGGTTTCTCTGACAGTATTTGCTAAATATATTAGCTTACGAATCTACAATGCTGCTGGAAGCTTCCATTCCAAAGCAAATGAACAGTCTTATTTTAAAATGTAAATATAGCTCTGGGCAGCATAGCTCAGTTGGTTGGAGCATCACCTAGTAACCGAAAGGTTGCGGGTTCGATCCCTAGTCAGGGTGCATATGATCCCCACTCTGGGTGCACATGGGATGCAACCAACTGATGCTTCTCTCGCATCAATGTGTCTCTCTCTCCCTTCCTTTCTAAAAACAGCTATGAAAAAATGTCCTCGGGTCAGGATTTAAAAAAAAAGGTAAATACACAAACGTGGATGTTACTTTAAAAAGAAAGAAAGTAGACAAAGACTGTGAATGTGCTATGGAGGTTCCGCGACAGGGTGAAAAGAATTTAAAACAAATACACATATGCTAATACAGAGAAAAAAAATGTTCAGGTAGCTGCTTTATTTTCTTGTTACGAAACAAAGCTCTGTTTCTCTGATGAGAGCGAATATATACAAAATCAAACATTCTTTTAAAAAATACCAAGAACAGAGGAAAGGCAAAATGATTTGCAGGTTTGTGTTTAAATCCCATTTCCTGTGCAGTGCTAATTAACACGCCTCTTTCTGCTTAACTAGAATAATTTGTGTATAAATGCTATTTGATTATACCTAGAAAAATATTTTTTGATCATTCTGAATCAAGAAAAATTGATATCACCATTAAAATCAAAATCTCGCCTTCCCAATCACCTTTTGCCTCAAGGCCGCGGAATGTTTTATTGAAACAAAAACTGGCAAGAGAGAAACAAGCAATTAAAGCCAGTGTCTTCTGTCAGCCACCCTGGTCGCAGAGGTCAGAGAATTTTTGAATACTTCTCTCTTTCTGCTCACTTGTGTCACTTAATGATTTGTTCCTGCAGTTTGGTACATACTCAAGAAAACACAATTCCTCAGCAGAAAAAAAAACACGGTCTCTGGGTGCTGTGACCCGACTCTTTGCTTAAACAAATTCCACAGTGCACACTGACAAAGAGAGGGTGATTATTTTTTCTTCTGGGAGACTCAGCCCAAATGAAGAAAACTGAGGAAATAGCATCTGACCAAGAAAATAATAAGAGGAAGGTTGTGCATAGGTTTGCTTCGTTTGTGTTTAATAGTTTTACTTTGACCAAAGCAAATTTAACCAGGAGCACATTCGTTTCAGCAATCCCACCTTTCTTCAATGGTAACATTTCACTTTCAATGGTGCAAAAACGAACAGAGTGGAGTCCAGGTATTCTCTGTCAGTCCAAACACGACCTGAAACCCGAAGCTATTTCACCGAGGTTAGTCTCCAAAAGCATGTAAACCAGGCTCAGGAATAATGTCTGTGCTACAAAAATTATAAAACACTTATAAATCTCATGGGCTGGAGGAAAACACGACGAAGCAGCGTGCTTCTGGGTCCCCAGAACCGGCTGGAATGGGTAGCTGGGGCCGCTTAATCGCAGGCCATCAGTCTGCAAACGAGCACGCAGACACACCCCACTTTACAGAAAATCGACGAAAATAAACAGACCCTGAGATAACACTTCTGAATTTCGCTCGGCGCGCCCAATGGAACACACACTGGAATACACACGATCGCTTTCCTTCATGGCGTTTTTCTCAGACATGGGGCGCTCGGGAAACAAAACCCTGGAGGCGACTGGAGGGGAGGGGTTCCTTCCTTGACAGCGGGTCCTCAAAGCACTTCCCGTGATGTTAGGTAGCCTTAGGCGGCACTTCGGCAGTCTCGCAGAACAATTTGCACTCTTCATCAAACTTTTCAAAAGGCAGCAGAAATGATTAGAAGCATAATTTTGGCCTCTTATGCTTTCTGTGTGAAGTGACCGCCATTAACCTCTGCGGACAGGCCGCATGTGGGGTGACAGGGTCCCCGAAGGTGTAAGCTCTCCCCGACTCCTGGGGTGGGGCTTTCATGCCAGGGCTGCTGGGCAAGGGCAGGCGCTGGCCTGGGGGGGGCGGGGCGGAGGCTGCGGAGGCAGCACTCGATGCCTCCGCAACGTCCCTGCCCCGTGCCCGCGGCTCTGTGCCTTTGCAAACTGTGTAAGAAGGAACTACGGACGATACACTGGTGCCATGCTTGCAACGCATGTGTTTAAAGTAAGCTGGAGAAGCTTTCACAACATCCAAAGTGAGACTGGGCAATTGCCTCTTGAGGTTGGCGCCACTTCCCTTTTTATAAACAAAACAACCTCAGCAATTATGGGAAAAAAGCAAAACCAATGCAAATAAACCAACAAGTCTGTTTATCTTTCTCACCTTAAACGTGAAAAATATATATATATTTTAATTCATTTTTTTATTGTTGTTCAATAACAGCTGTCTCCATTTTCCTGCCACCACTTTCCCCCTCAAAAAATATTTTTAAAAGGCTTAAGAAAATTAGATGCTTTTTATATATCTAAATACTTAGGCCCTTTTTCTTCTACTCAATGTGTTTCTTACTACTGCTTACAAAATTAACCAACCCCCAAATTAGAAATTTTGAACTCTTAAAATTTTGAAATGCAAGCGCCTTCACCGGAAGTGGCGGCAGCGAACGCCATGCAGTGAAACTCCAGAGCTGCCGGCACCATGCTAACGTTGACATTTCCCTACGAATCTTCACGTCGGGGGTCCGACGAATGACGCTTCTGTCACTTAAGAAACATTTTAGGAGGTACAAGAACAGGCACTGCTTCACTCCTACATGTTTTGGTGCCCAAGTTCATCTGAGTTGGGGACTCAAGAGTGAGAGAAAATAGCAAGTACTTCTGTTTGCTAATGGTATTTCACCTGTGGTAGTGAGAGAATCGTTCATTCATCAGACATTCACTGAGTGCGTATCATGCACCAGGCTTACTGACACTGAGATGCAGAGACGAAAGCCAGTTCCCCGCTCCAGGGACTCCTGGTCGAGAGAGGGAGATGGGCAAGAAACCCCCAAGCCCAGTGCAGCCGGGTTCCCACCTGCCAGGTGCACACTGCTGCGGGCTCCACGGCTGGCTGCAGGCACACCGAGGGGATTACTTCTTATTTTAAATATTCATGAACGCTCTTAACATTTTATTTACGTACTTACTCATTTATTTTAACACGTGAATGAAGAGAATAATTAGCACATTTGAACCCCGGACAATTCTCTGTGTGATATACCTGAAGAAGATATTTAGATGTAAAACAAAGGTGTGCCCATTTCAAGAAAAACAGCACTACAGATATTAGGCAGACAGGACCCCCCCCCAAAATTGTGACGGCATTACTCAATCACTGAAGTTTGGGGACTAGTGCAGCTCTAACTGGGCGAATCAGAAAGGGTGCCGACTTACAAAGGTTGAAATCCTCTACATAGCTTCCCTGGCCGGAAATAGGTTGCTGTTTACCATATGACCCAGCAATCCTACCCTTAGATATTCACCCTGGAGAAATAAAAGCCTGTGTTCATAAAAAGGTGTGCACACAAATGTCATAGCGCCGTTATTTATAATAGCTCCAAACTGGAAGCAGCCTCCATGCTCACAAACCGGTGAGTGGAAGAAGAGCGTGCAGTAGATGCCTACTATGGAATATTCCTCAGCAAGGGAAAGGAATGAAATACTAGTGCACACAACGGCATGGATGCATTTCTAAACCGCTATGTTAAAAGTCGGAAGTCATACACAAGAGAGTACACATACTGCATGATTCCATTTACAGGACATTCTAGAAAAGGCAAAACTCTGTTGTCGGGAAGCAGGTCAGTGGCCGCCGGGGACAGGGATGGGGTAAGGAACTGAGTACAAAGGGACTAGAGGAGGCTTTACAGAGTGAGAAAACGGGTCTATATCTTGATGCGTTGTGGTGGTTACCCAATTACATACCATGACCAAAATTCATCCAACTGTGCACTTAAAGTGTGTGACTTTTATTATGTATAAATACTACCTCAATTTAAAAAACAAAACAAAACTGTGAAGAGAAAAAAAAAAAAAGTTCTGCAGGTTGCTTCTGGCCCACAGACTTCCAGTTTTCAACCTCTGGTCTCAGTAGAGAGATTCTGTTTTAGCTGCCCCTGAAGAAATACAAAAGATGACAAGAAGTCATCCATCATCCTCCCCGAGGCTGGGCTCGGGGAGAAACGGCAAAGTTGTGATAGTCCCCCTCGGCCACTTCTTGCTCCTCGTCAAGGTGCAGAGTGCTCCCATGCTGCCCCCTGGCTGTTCTCACCTCTGCCCACAGCACCCTGCTCACAGCCCGCCCGCGCGAGGCAGCTCCCGAACCAGCCTCCTGGCCGCCCTCCGCCCAGCCGCCCTCACTCTAGGCTGTCCCCCCCCCCCACCCGCGCTCTGTGCAGGGTGGGGATCAGTTTCCCCGGGGGAACTCGCCACCAAGTGGGCGCCACGCTGACACTGACTAAATGATCAGGTACTCACATTTGGCGAAGACGATACATGAAGCCTTAACCCCAGTTCAGTTATTCCCTTTCGGTCCATTAGGAAACATGTGGGGGAAATGAGACGATTTCCGGAACCCACCACATTTACTCCATCACAGAGCGACCTGCCTGCGTTGTTTATACATACACTTCATTGTCCATGTTATTATAAAACACCTGAAAAATCACATACGCCAGTGGTCCGTGTGGGTAATACAGAATGAGACAAATAAATCTCGGGCGCTCTGAAAAGTGAGGCTGAGGAGCTCCAAGACACGTGAGAGTCAGCCCTTCTGCGTTCTGAAAAACAAAAGCACGCCGACCACATGCCACTGGCTGGGCGTTCCTGACCTCTATAAATGTCATACTAACTTGATTAAATAAGAGAAGACGAACTACAATATCAAATAGACTAGGGCAGTGTAAGCTATCATATAAAGTTAAAAAGAAAAAGGCAGCACTTAAAATTGTATTAAAGCCACAAATGAAAAATGCCAACATAAAAAAGACTAAAAAAAAAAGTGGGTTATGAGTGATTTCTTTTCTTTTAAAAAACCACTGCGTTTTTTTTTTTTTTTTTTTTGGCTTGGACAATCCTATTTATATAACATATTTATTATATAAAATCACAAGTCCCAGAGACCGGGGCACCAGCCAGGACGTGGTGCTCACCTGTCACCCATCAGTTAGTGTGGGTGTTGACTACTCACACTCCCTTCTTCTCAGAGATTCAGAGACCAGGGGATTGGTGTCACAGTGCCCTGCCACGGTACCTGCAAGTATGTCATCAACCCTTTAGTCATGCTGATAAGGACAGTCACTCCTAGGGCAGGCTGCTAAGCGTCCCATTTGCAAATGGAAATAAAAAAGTCAGAGAACTTGGTTAACAAGGCAGGTGTGCTCCTAGAAAGAACCCCAGCGATGAGAGATGACTTTCATTCGAAAATTTTTAAAACGCGGTATCTTGACATGACATATGGTTAATACATTTTCCCCAAAGCAAAACTGGGTTAAAAATTTCAAGTCCTATTAAAGCAAGACTGTTGCTTAAAAAAAAAAAAAAGGCAGAAGCAGGCCCAGGCCATTTTCAGTCGACACTGTGAGGTTCGTTCCAGCCCATCCAGGCTCTCGGAACCGTGGTCCTAAAATCCGCCTGCATCAGCTCCCCCTATCCCCACACCACTTACTCTCGGCAAATAGTCAGACTAGGTCACATGCAGTGGAGGTGACCCAGCAGGTCCCAGTGGTGCCCACACAACATTTGAAGAGACAACGAGGCCTAATGATCAAGAGAACCAGCTCCAGAGGAGGCGGTATGCGCACGGGCCAGGGTGGTACTTTTGGTGGCACGGTGGCCCTAACGGTGACCTCACCTACACACACAGTCAACTTCAAATGGTATTAAAGCCACATAATGAAAAATGTCAACATATGAATAAAGACTAAAAACAGTGGATTATGAGTGATTTTTTTTCTTTTAAAAAAGTGAGGTTTTTTTTTGCTTTGATAATCCTATTTATGTAATAAATACAAATCAACAGAATCCTTAGAAAAACACTGTGAAACCAGGGTGTCCCAGAGGAAATAGGAACGTGCAAAAAGAAACACATCGATGGGCTACATGAAAACTGTGCAGGAACTTGGGTCTTTATTGAGGTCCATTCTGCCCGGAGTGCATCACAGGTGCTCGGTACAGAATAATAATGGTGAGAAAAGTGCACCCTAGACAGACTCTCAGACCACTCGACTTTGCCAAGGTCTTACCTCCCGGGTGGTGAGTATGGATGGGAAGGAGATGACAGTTGTGCACAACAGCAAATGTGTGTGTTATGAGGTGACCCCCATTCTACTGTTAAAATGGGGACATCAGAAAATAAAAGGTGTGAATCATGCCCGGCTGGTGTAGTTCAGTGGATTGAGCGCGGGCTGGGAACCAGAGGGTCCCGGTTCGATTCCCAGTTGGGGCACATGCCTGGGTTGTGGGCCAGGTCCCCAGTGAGGGCCATGTGAGAGGCAACCATACATTGTTCTTTCTCCCTCCCTTCTCCTCTCTCTGAAAATAAATAAAATCTTAAAAAAAAAATAAAATAAAAGGTGTGAATCACAGAGTTAACAATAAAGCATTGATCTGAATTATCTGCGATGCCTGCCTTGAAAGACGCTTCTTCCCTATCTTCGGTCAAGCCATCTCCTTAGTCTGGAATCCCTTCTAACTTTGCCTGGGCAAATCTTACCCCTCCTTCAAGGGCCATTACGAAGGCCATGTCATCCATGAAACTGAAGCTGACTCCTCCAAGCTGGCAATAACCTCCAGACTCCAGGAACTGCGCACTGAGGTTTCTGATCACCAGCCATTTTGACTTAGCCCTTCTTCTGCACTCCTGATCGCTCTCTGATTAGGATGTGAGTTTTCTGAAGACAAGAGTCATCCTCTCCCCCTATATACTCAGCAAACTTCCTTGCACGTATCTGTGGAGTGAATTACCATTTTTCTAATATTATAAATGCTTCCCAGGATGAAAGCATTAAGAGGAAAGTCAGTTCCTTTAATTCAATCACTCTTACTGCTGTTGTTATTCTAGGAGCGAGTATAAAAATGTGTGAAGATGCCCGACCGACAGTATACTGCCTTGTATGAGGCTGGCATGACGTGAAGCAAGGCACACCTGCCTGGCCTTCGGGATGCATCAGCTGACCCCATCAACAGATACGATGCCACAGCTGTCTTTCCCTGACAGAATGTGGAATGGCCCCCTAAATCCTGCCTCACTATATTTCTTTGAGGGACACTTAGACCTCAAAGAAGATTCATCTAAAGAAATTGGCACATGGGATTTCATTTTCCCTAAGGCTTTGATATTTGGTGTCAGTAAATCACCCATAATTAAATAGCAAAGTTGAAACAAGATCACCAGGCATACAGGCCCAAGGGTTGGGTGACAGAAATGGTTGGTATGGTTCCCTTATCTTGAGCAATTTTAAAGATCATCCACAGTTTCCAGATGAAAATGGTACCTGGTTGACGGCTCCCGAAAACACAAAATACAAAACCAAGCAACACGCTGGCCACACAGTACACGGCCGAGTGTCGGCTGTTTATCCTGCGATCGCCTGGTTTGATGCTGCAGCTCACTGCCCAGCCTCCTGGGGGAGTCCTGTACAGCACATCGCTTGCCCAGGAAAAGGTCAAAGGTCAAAATTCAAAGTATGGTTTCTACTGAATGAATACAGCTTTTACACCACTGAAAGCTGAAAACCGTTAAGTCAAACCAGTGTAAATCGAGGACTGTCTGTATATCCAAATCGCATATTTTCCTTGAAAAAGTTACTTAAGAAATATATATCCCAGCTGACTACAAGATTAGGAAGTTAAAAACTCAAGGATGGGGAAATCATACATAAGATGAGCATTTATTCTCTTCAAGGATACCACACTAAGGAACTAATATAATCTATGAATGAAGACACAGAGCATCAAGGTGTAGCAATAAGCTAGAAAAAACCTGTTTAGCATAAAGGAGATATTCCTATGAGAGAATATTATACAATCACTGTAAATGAGAATTACAAACACAGGAATATAAAATTATACATGCTGCCCTGGCTGGTGTAGCTCAGTGGATTGAGCGCGGGCTGGGAACCAGAGGGTTCCGGTTCGATTCCCCGTCAGGGCACATGCCTGGGTTGCGGGCCAGGTCCCCAGTGAGGGCCATGTGAGAGGCAACCATACATTGCTGTTTCTCTCTCTCTCTCTGTCTCCCTCCCTTCCCTTCTCTCTAAAATAAATAAATAAATAAAAAAGAAATTTATAAAAAAAAAATAAAATTATACATGCTGTATGACCTCAAGTACATACAAGAAATCCATAGAGAAAGACTGCAGTGAAATATGCTGAAACTTTAACCAGTAGCTCCCTTTCACTGTGATTATGGGTAACTTCCCCCCCTTTTTTGATAGTTATTTTTTCTACAAATAAAAGGTTTTCAAAAACTTTTATCAGATTTTCTAAATTAGGAAAAAATACAACTATAGAGACTATGTGGAAGCTCGGAAACGAACCTCAGATAGAGTATCATTAAACGAGAAGAAGCAGTACAAGATTATACATGCGTTGTGACGGAAAGACTAGAAGGGAATACTTGCCTCAAGGGAGTATTGTTTCATGGTAGAGGGATTAAAAACAATTTTTCTTCTCCTAAAAATTTCCTTTAATAGTGCTATTTTATGCTTTACGGAAAAATGTGATTTAAAAAGAGCGTCTTCCAACATGTGTCCGTGATATCCACCACATGGCGGCGTTACACAGAAAGCCTCTCTGACGCCTGCAATGACCACGCGCAGTTTCCCACAGACCGCTCAGGTTCACGTTCACATTCCAGCCAATCACTATGACTGCGGCTTCGACCTTCTCTGTTTATACTCTATCCCCAGCACTTAGCCCAGGGTCCAGAAATTTGTAAGCGCTGGTGAAATAAGTATCTGGCGGATGAACAAATGAGTAAGAAGAAAAGCCCATTCCATTTTCTAGGCACACCCTTTGGTAAAAAGACTCTCTTTGCCTTCCTTCAGTTTTCACAGCACCGCCGATGTGGGAACGGAAGGGCAACTTGGTTTCAAGAATCCTCAGCGTCCTTCCTAGATTACACGCTCCGTGGAAATCCAGTTGGAGCCAAAACCTAGTGCCATCTTTTTATTTCTCTTTTCCATTTCAAAAGAAAAGGCTGTAGTTAATTCTAATTTTCCTGCGGGCAGAGGGAAGAGAAACTTTTTATGTCTGTGAAAGAATGGCATCCCCCCGGCCACCTGAGGACAGTTCCTCCCAGGAACACCTGTTTGCTCCAATTGAAGCCTCTCCAAATGGAGTCCTGGGGACCAGGAGGTTGCTCTTCAAATGTCCCACCGTTCTACAATATTTATTCCCCACCTGTCTGACGGCCGCCATGGCTTGGGAATGCTCCAGCCGGGGAAAGCTGTTCCTTGGCCCTGACACGGCAGAGCTCATGGCAGCGAACGCTCACCCAGGCGCTGGCCTGCGTCCAGTTGCCTGAGTTAAAAAATGCCTCTTCCTTTCCACAGTCTACTGGGCTTAGCACAAGTTCTTAAGGATGGGGAGGTTAAATAATTTTTCATCCTCATACCAGTATGTTGCAAAACCCAGTTGTATCTTTCACTTTTTGTCTCTTAAGTCTGAGTTTTTTGGGTTTTTCCATTCCTAGTCATATTAAATAGTTGCCATATGCTGAAAATAAGGATTGGTAAATTAATTTCTCCAACAAGAGAACTATTAAAATCCAGAAGGCAAAATGCAATAGAAACTATCTTAGACACATAATTTAACATGTAATTCAAGGAAGAAAAATGATGCCCACATCAAACTCCAATTACGATAGTGAAATAATGTTTTATTTAAAAAATTCTAACCATGAGAAAACTGTACTTTTGAAAAGCTCACATAAAGCCTTATAAAATAAGAGACCTTTTATCTACTCTAGATCCATGAGCTTGAAAATACTTTATCTATGCAATTTCAAGGCACACAAAAACCCCAGTGAATAAATAAAATGTTCTTTTTTTCTTTATACAGAAGCTTTAAAAAATATCCATATAAATGGCTTGGCCTTGAACAAACAGATTAAAAGACCTAAAAGGCTATGGTTTCAGATCATGTACACATAATGGAAAATGAATGCTTTTCTTTATTGCCTGGGCAAGTTTTTCTACTAATAAATTCTATAAATCCATTTGATGAGAAGGTTTAATTGGAATATATGAAAAAATTCAGTGTTTTAAAGCGACACGCTTATTGAATTATTAATAGGCCACAATAAAATAATTCACGTGCACTGCCAATATTCTTTGCATCCATTCATGAATCATATGTATAGCACGTATAGTCAACATGTAGTATAATTTCAGAGGCCAGTAAGTTTTATAAATATGCGATTTTGGTTAAGAATATCAAAATTCTCACTATCTCCTTAAAGTTAGGGTAAAACAGGTGAAAAGATTTCTCATAATTGTTTATCATTGGAACTATTTAGGTGACTTCAAGCCGCTCTCATTTCTTTGAAGAAAATCTTAAACGCCATTGCAATTATAGTATGCCTTTGGGTCGTGTTCACCTCATGCACAGGTGCAGTCACAAGTTGTTTGCTAACTTCCTGTGTACCCTCAACACAGTCGGGCACAAAATTAGTATCTTTTTAACACCATCTCCCCGCACTCAAGTTCCACTCCTGGGAATTATTCCTGAAGCTGCCATACCAAGGGAAGCAACATACCCCACGTATGGATTAAGGATGAGACGGTAACTTTTAGGCCCCGATACCTGCCGTCCCCTCTAAGGTCGTACCTGACCACAGGCCGCAGGGATCTCTTCTTGCCATCATTGCCTGTTGGATCTGTCTCTCACTTACCATATAGCACATGCCTCTCGGTGCTGTTTCTTAAAAAATATTAAGCTACCTGAGGGTAGTGCTCAGAGCGTGTTGAATCGGATGCCTACCGCACTCCCTTTGCACAGTAAACACTGCGCGCCTGCTGTTGAAGAAGATGGCAGCTGCGTTACTGCTCAGAGAGCACGACTGCCGTGGCTAAAAACAGCACGTTGGTCCACGTTTTCCCCATGTCGGTGGAATGAACTTGGACAAGTCTCAGCTTCTCTAGGTTTCAGTGAGCTACAGCACAGGGATAATAATGGCAAAACCAATTCACAGAGTTCTCACGAAGACGACATCAGATGCAATTCTGTATGCGAACACGCCTTAAAAACCGGAAGGCCCCAAGGTACAGATTTTAATTGCTGCAATTGTCTTTAAGGACTTATTTTGGATAAGTGATCTGATTTCCCAAAGAAGGCACCCTGCAAAGTTTCTTGTGAAACTTTGTGGAAAATTCAAAATAGGAGTTTTGGTAGGCTGACACATTTCAAATAAGCTAGGATATCAAAGTAACTGAGTGGTATTCAGTTACAGGGCATTGTATAGTTTTGTAACAAGAGCTCACTCCTCAACTTTTTTGGAGTTGGTTGTGGACTGTTAAAAATCTTATGGGAAATTCACAGAAAGATGCATATACACATGTACACAAACACTTTCAGGGAACTCTGGTGGCCCTGAGATGCTGTGAAGCCCACCCCAGGACAGGGACCACCGCCCTGGGCCTGGGGACTGAGAGCATGGGTGGTTCCAGGAAAGCACTTGGAACCCAACTCTGTCACGTCTAACTAGCTTGAAAATTGGGAAGCTAATAGTTTTTATTCCTTCATCACAAAGTCATTAAGGTATCAGAAGGCGGAAAAGCAGAGTGGTACTTCCCAGGTAAACCACAATGGGACGGGGCACTTGATGCTGTTCTTTCACAATTCTAAGCCTTCTCAACCCTTAAAAAAATTTTTTTTGGTAAAATTTACCATTCTGGCATTTTCTTTGCTGACATTCAAACTTAGTTTCCAAGTTCTTCATATAACTTTGCAAAAGAAGTCATTAACTTTGATAATAGGATATTAAAGTTAAAAATGATTGTGCCTCCTGCCATTTCAACTTCTATCTTGTCAAAAAATGTTAAAGACAATGTAAAGTAACCAACAGAAAAAAACCTCAACTAATTAATGCTACTTGCAAGGTGGCACACTTTAGAATTTAACAAATACTTAAATCACACTTTTGGCTAGTGGATATACTCTTTTACAAATAATGGGGTATTTTTCCTCAGAAAAGCAAAAAATTCTTACTTAACACCTAGATGACAAATTCTCAAGATGTAC